>SJYC01066723.1:0-15820 GCA_006408675.1 Madoqua kirkii
AGAGAGAGAGAGAGAGTGCTGTGAAAAATGTCACAGAGGGGACAAATAAAGTTTAAGATTCTAATTTGCAACTTAAAGTAGAAGAGAACAGAGCAAACTAGTCCAGTGGTATCCAAACTTCAGCACGCCTCCGAATCACCTGGAGGGCTTGTTAACATGCAGATCTCTGGGCCCCGTCTCAACATTTCGGACTCCGCAGATCTGGGGCAGGGCCTGAGAATGTGCATTTCTAGCACTCCCCAGGTTGAGGCTGATGCTACCCTTCTGGGGACCACATTTTGCGTAATGACTGAGCTAGGTAAAGATGGGGACCGGGGGCTGGGGAACCATCCTCTGGTGTGTAGAAGAAGCCCTGTGTATAAAAGAGCAGGGCAGGGAGCTGAAATAATGCTTTGTATTGATCAGGGTCCCAACAGAAATAGTGATACAGTTAAGCAGGGTCACTTAGGGGAGTCTAATGAAGTGCCCTCTGACAAAGGTTTAGGTGGGGCTGAGGGACATGAACAAGGGAAAGGATGCTGAGAATAAGGTCTACCCACAGGGAGGAGCTCGCCCCAGCCCTGTCCCCAGGGCACAGCAATGCAGGAGTAAAGGAGCCAGGCAGAGGGCTTCCCTGGCAGTCTAGAGGCTAACACTCCACACCCCCACGGCAGAGGGCAAGGGTTCAGTGCCTGGGCCACACGGAACTAAGATCCCACATGCCATGCAGTGCTCCCAGGAAGGAAAGAAAGGAAGAAATCAGACAGCGCTGGAACCAGAGGGGGAAAACCTCTTAACAAGGGCTGAGGTCTTCATAGAGAAATGTGGCTATTTCCAGCCTACCACCTGGCAGGGAGTAAGCCTTGATTCACCCTCTCCTGCCTTCTCCTGCATCCCAGCCTCATTTCAGAGCCAGCCAAAACCCAGAGGGCAAGAAAGCTCGGGAGGTGCAGCCATAGATGTCAGTGTCTCTGAGCCCAGAGAAAGAAGAGACAGCATGAAGATCGGATCGGAAGGGCCAGGTCGAGAGCTCTAGCCTTGGACTAGAGGAGGCTGGTGGTCAAGAGGGCATGGAAGACCACGCCCTGTTTCATATCGTTGTGCAGTCACAAACTTTGCATCTTACAACAACACACACTTGTCATCTCACATTTCTCTGGGTCAGGCTTCGTTGGTTCTCTGCCTCAGGGTCTCATCAGGCTGCAACCCAGGGTTGGCCAGACTGCATTCTCATCTGAAGACTTGACTGCGGAAGGTGCTGCTCCCAAGCTCATTCACGTTGTCGGCAGAATTCAGCTCCGTGGGCTTATCAGACTGAGGCTGTCAGTGTCTACAGGTTCCCTGCATTTTCCTGGCATGTGAACCTTTCTACTGACATGCACAATGTGGCCGCTTGTCCCTTCAAGGCCAGCAGGAAAACGAGAATGACTCTAAAGAGGTGGGGTCTTAAATAGCAAGAATAGCATGATGCAAACCCTGGAGTGACTTCCCACGTGGCTCTAGTGGTGAGGGACCCGCCTGCCAGCGCAGGAGACGTAAGGGGTACAGGTTCGATCCCCGGGTCAGGAGGATTCCCTGAAGGAGGGCATGGCCACCCACTCCAGTATTCTTGCGTGGAGAATCCCTTGGACAGAGGAACCTGGCAGGCTGGAGTCCATAGGGTCACCCAGAGTCGATCATGACTGAAGTAAGTGAGCACACCCATGCAAACGCTGGAGTGACGTTCCATCATCTTTGCCATAGTCTACTGGGTAACAGCGAGCCATGGACTAGTCCAAGAAAGGTCACCTTAAAGGAAGGTTACCTTAAAGGAAGGTTCCTTAAAGGATGGTCACCTTAAAGGACGGCCACCTTAAAGGAAGGCCACCTAAAGGAAGGCCACTTTAAAGGAAGGCCACCTTAAAGGACGGTCACCTTAAAGGAAGGTTACCTTAAAGTCTGTCCAGGCAACACTGTAAATCCTATTTTATCAGGATAAAATACTTCATCCTGATGCTAATAAAGGGAATTCCATCAAAGAATGTTTTGCATGGAGCGGTGGCAGAACTTCGTCTGTATTTTACAGCTCTCTCTGATTCTCATACAGAGGATCAACAGAGAATGTGGGGGCTCCACTTAAGTTCACAGAGTTAGCTGCTATCTGGGCCAGGACGCCAGCTCTTTGAGAATTACCATGCTCCAGCAATATTGCAAGGTTTCTTTTTATTCCATGATGCCATATTTCTCTGCATATACAACATGATGAAATGTCATATTTAATAGCCTTGCATCAATATGAGAGATAGAGAAATAAAAGAGAGACTATTTTGGTTAGCAAATATTTGGACTTGGTTTTAAATAAAACTCTGAAACAAATTCAGAGTTTAGTTTTTCTCTTTTTACGACGTTTATATATGTGGAGTCATTGTTTAGGGGAAAACATTATTTTTCCTACATGTCATCAGAGGCACAAGACCCCTCCGAGTTTCCTTAGCTTCCACCCACCTCAGCTTCTGGCCCACCTGGGTCTAAACAGGCCTTCTTTCATGCTCCTGGTAGGAATGTTCCTGGGTATAAACTCTCTGGAGAGAAACAGTAAACTACGTACTTAAAACCTTGCTCACAATCAATTGCTACTTTTTCAGAATAATTTTAATGGAGGGTTTAAACCACTGGTAGCTTGAAATCAACTAGCTTAGAAGTATTCATACCCCAGAAATGAGCAAATACTACAGATCAAGGCTTTCTTCCCGTTTGCAAGCGGGTTATTAAGCGTTTAACAGCATAGCACTGCTTTAAGATGTTCAGACTCTCTTAACCACTCCCAGCCAGTTCAGTTAAGTCACTCAGTCGTGTCTGACTCTCTGTGACCCCATGAACTGCAGCACGCCAGGCCTCCCTGTCCATCACCAACTCCCGGAGCTTACTTAAACTCATGTCCATTGAGTCGGTGATGCCATCCAGCCATCTCATCCTCTGTCATCCCCTTCTCCGCCCACCCTCAATCTTTCCCAGCATCAGAGTCTTTTCAAATGAGTCAGTTCTTTACATCAGGTGGCCAAAGTATTGGAGTTTCAGCTTCAGTATCAGTCCTTCCAATGAATATTCAGGACTGATTTCCTTTAGGATTGACTGGTTGGATCTCCTTGCAGTCCAAAGGCCTCTCAAGAGTCTTCTCCAACAGCACAGTTCTAAAGCATCAGTTTTTCAGTGCTCAGCTTTCGCTGTGGTCCTGCTCTCACAACCATGCATGACCACTGGAAAAACCATAGCTTTGACTAGATGGACCTTTGTTGACAAAGTATGTCTCTGCTTTTTAATAAACCATCTAGGTTGGTCAGATTTTTGTTTTTTTCCAGTTTTACTGAGATATAATTGACATATGGTATTGTATACATTTTAGGTATACAACATAATGACTCGATATATGTGTAAATTACACAGTGGCTATCACAATCTGTTTAGTTAATATCCATCACCTTATCCATAGAATTAAAAAAAAAAAAAACCCTGAATAGTAGCAATGTGTCTTTCAATGGTGGGATTAAGTTGACTTTTATTTTCTTTTTATTTTTGCCTATTTTCTGAATATTCTTTGATGAATATGTATTGCATTTGGGTTCACATGAAAAAGATGCTATCAAGAAAAAGTAAGTTCAGAAGAACGTGGGAGATATCGGCTTACATTCAGCCCTCATTTCCTGCTCACCAGACATTCTCTGTGCCAGACTGACACCTACCCATTAGGGACAGATGACACATTATCTGCGTCCTTGGCATAATAAGATAGTCATGCTGGATTATGCTGGTTCTGTGCATTTTTAGCCTTCTGAATTTTTCAGGATGTGGCCAATTTTAGTTTTCAGAACATGGCATAGAATTGCACTTCTAACCTCAAATCCATGATAGCAGTGAATTAAGCATGTAACTTACCAGGTACAGGTTAGCCTCCACTTAACATCCCTTCAAGTCCTCTCTATTACAAGACCTCATTTTTCCAAGTAGAAAGACATGAATCACAGTGACCCTGGTCTCAACTTCCAGCTTACTCTCCGATGGCAGCAGTGATGATCGGAGCAGAGAATTGGGCAGAGGCACTTTTGGAGCCAGCCGGGCCAAAAGCCACAGGCATTCTGCTCTGCTCTCTGCCATGGTGCTTGCCCCACTAACATCCTCACTGTGGGGGATGCCGGCAGTTGACCAGTTGTGCCAGTGACCAGAGCTAAGAGTTGATTTCACTGGTGAATGGTCTCAACTGAAAACAAAAAGCACAACCTAAAAGCTGAGAATTATTCTTTATTCAGTGGACTTCCTGAGGACCTAAGCCCATGACACAGCCTTTCAGACAGCTCTGAGCAACTGCTCCAAAGAGGTAAAGGAGGAGCCAGTTTTGCAACAAAGACGAGGTAATTGGAATATTAAAAGATTACTGTCAATTAAAGGAGAAAAAAAAAATCTCAAGTTAATGAATTTATCCCCTTTGTGGCTCAGCTGGTAAAGAATCCACCTGAAATGCAGGAGACCTGGGTTCGATCCCTGGGTTGGGAAGATCCCCTGGAGAAGGGAAAGGCTACCCACTCCAGTATTCTGGCCTGGAGAATTCCAGGGACTGGATAGTCTATGGAGTCACAAAGAGTCATACACAACTGAATGAATTTCACTTTCACTTTCACACTTTCTGTAGGGGAAGCTGCAAGAGTCTTGCTATCATTGAGATCACTCTGATGAACACCTCAGCTCTTAGGGCCAGTATCCTCTTTTGCTCCATCCTGAATCCCCTCAGGGTACACAGTTGCTTGGGTGTGTGTGGCTGCAGCAGCTGATGGCTTGATGGCCCCAACCTCCTTTGCTGACACGGCAGGCAACACCATTTGTCCACAACAGGCAAACACGCCTGGCCACAGATCTAACCCACATCTTCTCCACTCAGCATTGGAAGTAATCAAGGCGCACTGACCTCCCACCCTCCAGAATGTATCCACCACTTCATCCCACATTTGAAAGAAGACGGGTTGATCCCCAGCCTCTTTCAAACCCCAACATTATCCATCAGTGTCCCTCTAGAGTGGACACTGCTGAAGGGGAGGGCAGTGTCTGACAGTCCCATGTTTGTGTCCAAGCACTTAGTGTGGACGCTTCTGCGCATAGAAGTGCTTCATAGAAGACTGGGGATGGGGAGGATGAAGAGGGATGGTCAGAGAAAAAGATACAGAAGGGAATCTCTTTACCTCTTACCTCTCCTGTTTCCACTGAATTCAGGAGAGTAGGACCCTTCCCAGAGGCAAATTTTGGCCAATTTTCCCCATTCTTGGTTTAATGGATGGCCCAGCCTTTGTGGCTTAAATAATTTATAGTGATCAATGGGAATAACACCAGATGAAATTGGTGCTCATCTGAGAAAAATCCTTAGTGATGACCGGCAGGGGAGTGGGGCATCCGGCAGCTGTTAATTATGTTCTGGCTGGCTCCCACTTCCTCTTCTCTCCCTCACCTAATACAGATTTTAGATAAAGAGGTGGGAGAGACCTCTCAGAAGTCAGTGCAGCTTTCCTCTTCCTTGGCCGAAGCCTCCTGACTCACTCCGGGAAGTCACAGCACCATTTCCTTCTTCTCCTCAGTTGGCACCAATTAAACACCTTCTAGGTAGAGAAATAATTTGTTTAACTGCATAAGAAAATGGCCACTTCAAGCCCTTTAAGAGTTTTGGTTCTCAATTACCCAGCCTTCCTTCCCCCGTGAAGTGATAATTAGAGTCTGGATGATAACTGGATTACCAAGGACATCTCTCCTGACAGTCGTTTACCACCTAATCAAGTGTTAAGGTCGTAAATTATGCATTTCTCAACAGCATTCAGGCCCATTTGAAAACAATTTGAAACAGTTCAAGAGTTCCTAGATGGTCTTCGGTTTTACAGGGCTGTGAAGGGTCCTGCTTAAAGAAATTACCCGCTTAGAAGAATTACCCAGTTAGAGGAATTACCCACTTAGAGGATTCAAAGTGTAAGGCTCCCTTAGCTCTTTAATCCGCTACAGATCATTATTTTTTAACTGACAATTGGGTATCCCATACCAGCCCCGACACGTAAGGGGAAAACCGAGTGCTTCCCAGTGTCAACACCTCTCCCCCAGGTTGCTTGGACGAAAAGAAAGCTTCTACAGAGAATTTGAAAAGAGAAAAAATAAAAATGAAGAGAAGGCAAAGCTGTACAACTCCATTTTTCTGATAACTGGTCCGAAATCAGATCCAAAATAATTAAAAGTCTGAGACTGAAATCTACGACCTGATTCTGAATCTACAACCCTACATTTCTGATTCAGAGGAAAGAAGTATCCTGAGCGGGTGGCGGAGGTGGGCGCGCCGGGGAAATTGAACGAGAAGGTTCCACACCTCGCTCTGATCACGTCCAAAGGCAGCGGAGTTTGCTCGGGGCAGTGGGCTCTTGCGAGGATTCTCACTGACTTAGCCCCGCTGTCACACCCCCCACCCCTCGGCCCGCCCCCCGCCCAGCGCTACACCTGCAGTCCGCGGGCCCCCGAGCGAATGTCAGGTCTCGAAGTGCAGCCATCACGGTAGTCTTAGGCTTCGCAGTAAAATTCCTCCCTCAACTGTCCTCCCCACTGGCCCGCCTGCCTTCCCTCCGCGCCCCAGGGCGGCGTGGCGACCTCGTTGAAGGCGCGGGCGTCTTCGCTGTTCACGCGTCTTTGCTGCTCACGCGTCTTTCTTTGCTGTTCTTGCGTCTTCGCTGCTCATGCATGCCAGCCTCTCTCCCGCCTCTTCAGTAACAGCAGCCAGGCTTCTTTCTGAGCCTGCCGAGAGTCTGTCCCTCCCTCCTGGAAGGAGGAATGGTATACTTGGAAGCACAGATTACACCAGGTAATTGTACTAAGAGAAGGATCCATCTCCAGTCCAGCCCAACTCAACTGGAGTACTTTTACTGCTTAATTTGATCTGAAGAGCCTCACAGAAAGGAAAAAAGAAATCTTCTTGGAGGAGTAGCAACGTACGGTGCGTGTTTTTCCTCCCTCTTTCTCGTATCCCCTCCTCCATCTCAGTAACGTGTCTGTGCTCAGCCGCTAAACTGTGTCCAACTCTTTGTGACCCCGTGGACTATAGCCCGTCAGGCTTTTCTACCCACAGAATTTTTCAGGCAAGAATCATGGAGTGAATTTCCATTGCCTCCTCCAGGGGATCTTCCTGAGCAGTGTGTCCCATGTACTAAAAACAAAACAAATTACGGACCAGAAATGCAAAATAAAGGCCGCCCCGTCTCATCCCCTCAGTTGTGTTTCAGGACTTCACTCGTTGGATCAATTTGAGTTGTTTGCGTGTCAAATCTATTTGATCTCTCTAAAACAAAGATCCTTTATTTCAGAATATTTATTAGAAGAAAGAGAGGACACAATTAGTGTAAGATACATGAAGGATGGGCTTCCCGGGTGGTGCCAGTGGTAAAGAACCTACCTGCCAGTGCAAGAGATGTAAGGGACATGGGTTTGATCCCTGGGTCAGGAAGATCCCCTGGGAGAGGGCGTGGCAACCCCACTCCAGTACTGTTGCCTGGAGAATCCCATGAACAGAGGAGCCCGGCCGGCTGCAGTCCACAGGATCACATGGAATCAGACAGGACTGAAGCAACTTAGCGCGCACACACACACACACACACACACACACACACACACACGAAGGATCATTTTAACTGAGCCAACGTAAAAAGCCTTTTGCCTAATCTCCATTCCTAGCTTTCTAAATCAAAACATCCCATCATCACTACTGTCCTGTTTAAGCACCCACAATGGGCGCCCATGACTAGTTCAGTGAAATCCAAGCGCCTTTCAGAGAACTTCACCTCCCCACCCTGCTCAGTCGCTTTCCCTCGGTAGGCACGACGCACCCAGCATCCCACCCATCCTACAAAGCCAGCTCTGCACGACCTTTGTTCCCACGGTTCCCCCTCATCCCCTTCTCCACTCCCTGTAAAATCCTAGGCACCCATCAATAACTAACTCAAATGCCACCTCCTCCTTAGCCCTATCTTCTATCAGCTGATGCGAAAGGAATCGCCCAGGCCCTGGATCCGCTTGTCACTTTTCCACCCCTATGGACCAACTTCTACCATCACTTATGTCTCTCGCCCTTGCACACATGCTCAGTCGCACAGTCATGTCTGACTCTCTGCGATCCTGCAGTCTGTAGCCTGCCAGCATCCTCTGTCCACAGCATTCTGCAGGTGAGAATACTGGAGTGGGTTGCCAATGTAAAATTCCTGAGAGTCGTGATTACATCTTATATACATATTGTCTTTAGTACCTGGATATTCCACATAAGAAATCAGGTTTTCTGTCTATTTTTAAATGAAACTTTGAAGACTATTTTTGAAAAGTTTCTAGATGTCTTTTCATTTTGTTCTAAATTCAGCTTCTGAAAAGCAGACCTCATGGAAAGTCACCATACTAGAATTAAGAGAAATTGAAGACTTGGTCTTCACAGCCATTTTTTTATTCTTCCTCTAATTTTTCATATGGAGTTGCATGTGCTCAGATATGCTGAATGGGGGTCTTTTGGCTCTTTGTAAATCTCAAGTGTGTGTCACATAAGCAAAATGTTCCCCTCTCACTGGAATATTGATAGAAACAAATCATTTGCCAAGCAGACTCGGGTGATAATCTCCTGAATTTTGAAAGAGTTTCTTTTACCGGGATGCTAAAAAGTATATGATAAATCATGATAATCATGATCATTAAAGTAGAGTTGTTAACATATAAATTGTTTAACTCAAATAAAAGCAATGTCCCAGCTGATGTACAAATTAGGTATACACAGAGCTGGGTCAACAAATACATCACTCGGGAGGTATTTTTCTTGAGACAAGTCCCTGCTCTTGTACATTCTCAAGTCACGGAGAATGGTCAGACTGGAGGATCATTCTAAAGAGCTTGGAATCACCCCCACACACACACCTGTGGGGTCTAAATGCAGTGTGGACGCCACCTCAAGCCCTCCTTTAGGGTGGGAGCTTATTCACAGGCTTTCCAAGCAGCTCTAAGTCCTGCTTGAGGACCGCCCTCCAGCCTCGTCCTTGGGCCCTCCCACATGACTAGCCAGCGCTCCAGCAACCAGATGTCCCCGAGGACAGGCAAACAGAGGTGACGATAACTTCTCCTCCCACCCAGCTTCTGCTCTGTATTTTCAGTCCCCCAGCCTCCCAGATTTTGAAGCATCTCCAAAGTCTCTTTCTTTCTCTCTACAACCTTAAAGTTATCACATTGAGTAATAATATTTTTAAAAAATCACTAAACATTAACAAAGCAAAGGAAGATTCATGAACATTGAAAGACAAAAATGTAAGATCAAAGCTAAACTGATCCCAAAAAGGAGGAAAAAAGAGAAGAAAAACAGGAGCTGAGAGCAAGGCAAGACATAATCTTTGCCATTTATCACATGAGGACTGTCACTGCATCACAATCACATTCCCCAACACTAAAGCCCCAGCGGCTGCCTCTATAACTTATGATACTATATCAAACCTTCACTCCCCTCTGCCCTCCTAGAAGAATTGTCCCTGGTGGTCTCGAGGGGTGGGGCCTGTGGCAGCAGAAGACAGGTGTCTTAGAAACGGGAAAAAGGGGAGAATGGACACTTCACAGTGTCTGCCCCAGGAGGATGTGCAATGACTGGGGGCAGTAGACGGATACTATTAAATAAGATTAAATCTCCTAGTGAGAAAGTTACTCCCAGAAGGCTCCATTATCTTTAGAAGCACACTAAGCCCTCGGGCCACAGCAACAGAGCCTGTGTTCTAGAGCCTAGAAGCCTCAACCAGAGTCCCTGCTGCAACTGAGCACCCTGGAGCCTGTGCCCACCCCACAGAGGCCCACACAGCGCACCCTGGAGCCTGTGCCTACCCCACAGAGGCCCACACACCGCACCCTAGAGCCTGTGCCCACTGCACACAAGCCCACACACTGCAACTAGAGAGTAGCCGTGCCCACCCCAAGTAGGGAAAGCCGCACAGCTACAAAGACCAGCACAGGCAAAAGTAGATCAGTAGAACTTCAGAAAAGGAGGCAATATTGCAGCAAATCCAACAGAGAATTTACAGACAGTGCACATTGCTCATTGCTTACAGTTCCCTTTGCTGTGCAAAAGCTTTCAAGTTTAATTGGGTCCCAGTCATTTATTTTTGTTTTTATTTCTGTTACACTAGGAGGTGGGTCATAGAGGACCTTGCTTTGATTTATACCTTCGAGTGTTCTGCCTATGTTTTCCTCTAGGAGTTTCACAGTTTCTGGTCTTACATTTAAGTCTTTACTCCATTTTGAGTTTTTCTTTGTGTATTGTGTTAGGAAGTGTTCTAATTTCATTCTGTTACATGTAGCTGTCCAGTTTTCCCAGCATCATTTATTGAAGAGGTATATTTGCCTCATTGTATATTCTGGCCTCCTTTGTCAAAAATAAGGTACCTATAGCGGCATGGGTTTATGTCTGGGTTTTCTATCTTGCTCCATTGGTCTGTATTTCTTTATTTGTGCCAGTACCACACTGTCTTGATAACTATAGCTTTGTAGTATAATCTGAAGTCTGGAAGGTTGATTCCTCCAGCTCCATTCTCCTTTTTCAAGACTGCTTTGGCTAGTTGGGGTCTTTTGTGCTTCCATATGAACTGTGAAATTTTTTGTTCTAGTTCTGTGAAAAATGGCATTAGTAATTTGATAGGGATCGCATTGAATCTGTAGACTGCATTTGGTAGTATAGTCATTTTCACGATATTGATTCTTCCTACCCAGGAACATGGAATATCTCTCCATCTGTTTATGTCATCTTTGACTTCTTTCATCAGTGTCTCATTATTTTCTGTGTAGATTTCATTTGTCTCCATAGGTAAGTTTATTCCTAGGTATTTTATTCTTTTTGTTGCAGTGGTGAATGGGATTCATTCCTTAATTTCTCTTTCTGATTTTTCATTGTTAGTATATAGAAATGCAAGTGACTTATGTGTATTGATTTTGTGTCCTGCAACTTTGCTAAATTCACTGATAAGCTCTAGTAATTTTCTGATACTATCTTTAGGGATTTCTGTGTACCCTATCACTTCATCTGCAAACAGTGAGAGCTTTACTTTTTCTTTTCCAATCTGGATTCCTTTTATTTCTTTTTCTTCTCTGAGTGCTGTAGCTAGGACTTCCAGAACTATGTTGAATAATAGTGGGGAAAGTGGACACCCTTGTCTTGTTCCTGATCTTAGGGGAGACGCTTTCAGTTTTTCACCACTGAGAATAATGCTTGCCATAGGCTTATCAGATATGGCCTTTACTATGTAGAGGTAGGTTCCTTCTATGCCCAATATTTTTTCCCCCTCACACTAGTCAGAATGGCCATCATCAAAAAGTCTACAAACAATAAATGCTGAAAAGAGTGTGCAGAAAAGGGAAGGAACGCTCTTGCACTGTTGGTGGGGTGTAAATTGATACAGCCGTTATAGAAGATGGTGTGGAGATTCCTTAGGAAAACAGAAGTAAAGCCACCATATGACCCAGCAATCCCAGTCCTAGGCATATACTCTGAGGAAACCAAGATTGAAAAAGACACATGTATCCCATTGTTCACTGCAGCACTATTTACAACAGCCAGGGCATGGAAGCAGCCTAGATGTCCACTGACAGGTGAGTGGATAAAGAAGTTGTGGTGCATATACACAATGGAATATTACTCAGCCATAAAAAGGACACATTTGAGTCAGTTCTAATGAGGTGGATGAACTAGAACCTATTATGCAGAGTGAAGTCAGAAAGAGAAAGATAAACATCATATTCTAATACATATATATGGAATCTAGAAAAATGGTTCTGAACAATTTATTTATAGGACAGCAATGGAGAAACAGACATAGAGAACAGTCTTCTGGACATAGAGAGGGGAGGAGAGGGCGAGATGGATGGCAAGAGTGACATGGAAACGTATATTGCCATGTGTAATATAGACAGTCAACAGGAATTTGCTGTCTGGCTCAGGGAACTCAAACAGGGGCTCTGTGTCAACCCAGAGGGGTGGGATGGGGCAGGAGACAGGGGGCAGGTTCAGACGGGAGGGGATATATGTCTACCTGTGGCTGATTCATGCTGAAGTTTGATAGAAAACAGCAAAATGCTGTAAAGCAGTTATCTTTCAATAAAAAATATATTAATTTTTTTAAAAAGGAAGAAAATAGTGCACATCAAAAAACCTTTTAAAAAATACCATTGGTTTGTCTGACTTATTCATTGTTACAGTCATCTCCTATTTGTGGCAAGAGATGCCAGTTTTCTATTCACTGTATTCATGTGGCCTTCTTTTTAGAATAAATTATTTAACATGTGAAAACAAGCAAGTTTAATGTAAAGTACAAAGTAAATAATTGTTCATGGTTGCAAAATTGTGGTAAAAATCAGGAAGGATGATTGAAGCTTGGGAAATGTCATTATAATCGTTAGAATATGGGATGATGTGGCCAGAGGACCTGGGGTAACAAGTCTCATCTCTGCTCCTTTGCTGTTCCTGAGATCCAGAGCAAGTGGCGTAATCTCTCTATGCCTCATTTTTCTTTCTTTCTTTTTTTTTTAACATTTTCTCTTTTTAGAATACTAATGCTGGACCTTCTTTTTTGAAGTAGAGCTGATTTACAATGGTATATTCATTTCAACTGAATGACAAAGCGATTCAGATAGGATACATCTGAAGAAGACTATGTTTGTATGTTAACACCTGTAAGATGGTATGGAAAAATTTATATCTATCATCTATATATATATGTATTCTTTATCAGATTCATCACCTATAATGGAAAAGAATCTGACAAACAATATATATATATATATATATACACACATGTGTATATAGTGTATATATATATATACATACAAATATACACACACACACACACACATATATATATATCAACCCACTCCGGTATTCTTGCCTGGAAAATCCATAGACTGGGGAGCCTGGTCAGCTACAGTCCCTGGTGTCACAAAGAGTCAGACGTGACTGAGACACTAAACAACAACAATGCCTAACGTACGGTGTTGCAAATCCACTCACTTCTGTTTGCCCCTGTTTCCTCATCTGTGCAATGGGAATGACGCTAATCCTGCCCACAGGCCTGCAGCTGGCCCCGATGAGCCACTGGGAGGTGAGGCTGAATGCACCAAGGGCCTGCTGAGCATCACTGAGAGGCCGTGGCCAGCGCAGGCCAGCTAGCCTGCCTGTCCCCGTGTCCACCGCAGTGCCTGGCCTCTGCAGCATGCGCCGTGTCCGGCCACACCTGCCTCCCCCAGAAGGCTCTATGCCCCTTGATGGCAGTGACCTATCTTACTGGTCATCTCCTGTCTCGCCCCTTGGGATCCTGTTTCTCTGTAGTGCAGGATTTATGGATACTTTTTTCAGATTCTTTCCCATTATAGTTTATTACAAGTTATTGAATATAGTTCCCTGTGCATCACAGCAGGTCCTTACCGTTCATCTCTTTCACATACAGTAGTGTGTGTATGCTAATTCCAAACGCTTAAATTATCCCTTCCTTTCCTTTTTGGACACCATACCTTTGCTTTCTTTGTCTGTGAGTGAGTCTCCTTCTGTTTTGTAAATAAGTTCATCTGTATCTTTTTTTTAAATATTCCACATACAAGTAGTATATGATGTTCATATTTCTCTGACTTCCTTTGCCTCGCGTGATAATCTCTAGATCCATCAAAGCTGCGGCAAACGGCGCTGCGTCGCTCTCTTTAAGGCTGTGATGTTCCTTGGACACAGGTGTCGCCCCTCTTTATGTGCTCATCTGTCGGTGGACACAGGCCGCTCCCGTGCTTACACTATTCTAAATAGCACCGCTGTGAACACTGACCCTCTGCAACGTGGGATTACGAATATTTTGAGCTATGTTGAATCAGCTGATTGAACAGAAGTCTACTCATCTTGACAATCTAACAGAGGCCCTTGAGGTGGAAAATCTTCTACTGTATCAACGGCGCTGTGTCGCTCTCTTTAAGGCTGTGATGTTCCTTGGACACAGGTGTCGCCCCTCTTTATGCGCTCATCTGTCGGTGGACACAGGCCGCTCCCGTGCTTACACTATTCTAAGTAGCGCCGCTGTGAACACTGACCCTCTGCAACGTGGGGTCATGAATATTTTGAGTTATGTTGAATCAGCTGATTGAACAGGAGTCTACTCATCTTGACAATCTAACAGAGGCCCTTGAGGTGGAAAATCTTCTACTGTATCCCATTCAGTTACTGGCTTAGTGACTTCCCAGCTTAGAGGCTGGCTGAGTGACAATGGGTGCCTCCACACTGTCTAAACAGCTGCGACCATCTTCCAACTGGTCCCCTGAGTCCACCGGTGGCCCCTGCCTCCCCAGATCCTGTCTCCACGTGGCAACCAAAGTGGTCACTCTAACATCCCTCTGCCAAAGCCCCGCCTGGGCACAGAGAAAGCCTTCCTCAGCACGCAGATCCTCACTGTCTCCTGCCCTAGTCCCACTCCACAGCGGCTCCTCCTCCAGTCCAGCCGACCTGTTTCAAGAGCTCAGATGAGCTGTGTGCTCTCTCACCTCCGGGCCAAAACACCCACAGTTTCTTTGGCTGGAATGCGCTTTACTTTTCCATCTCTTGGCTGCGTCTGTCTCTCCATCTAAATGGTGCCCCTCTAGAAGGCCTTTCTGTCCCCCTCCGCACTAGCCTGCATGTCCCCCAGGAGAGTCCCTGTCTGGGCCTCACCTCTGCCTAGATGAACGCATACAGGTCTGGTTTCCTGTCTGTCTCCAACGTGGAGTGTGGGTCTCAAACTAACTGTGCAAGAGAGTCACCCCTCCAAGTTTCTGAGACAGATTCTGATTCACTAGGTCGGAGGCAGGGCCCAAGAATTTGCATTTCTAACAAGCACGAGTTTTCAAAAATGGCTGCATATCAGAAACACGGGAGGAAGGCTGAAAATCTCCTACTGCCCAGACCCCACCTAGACTGATTGAAATCAGAGCCTCTTGGTGGTAGGGGACGGGAGGTGAGGTTGTGCTGGCCTAAGCATATTGGGTTTTTTTGTTATTATTTACTTTCCCAGATGGGGCTTCCCTTGTGGCTCAGCTGGTAAAGAATCCGCCTGCAGGGCAGGAGACCTGGGTTCCATCCCTGGGTTGGGAAGATCCCCTGGAGAAGGGAAAGGCTACCCACTCCAGTGTTTTGGCCTGGAGAATTCCATGGGCCATACAGTCCATGGGAGTCGCAACGAGTCGGACAAGACTGAGCGAGTTTCGCTTTCACGTTCTTTCACTTCCCAGATGAATCCAGGTTGAAGAACTCCTGCTGTAGAGAACGCTTCTCCAGTTCTAATGTGCACCTGCAGAGATGCTGATAAAAGGCAGTAGACCCATGGTAGAGCCAAAAGGCTGCGTTTCTAAGAGGCTCCCAGTGACGCTGGCTCTGCAGGTCAGTGGTCCACGCTTGGAGTGGAGTCTGAGGAGAGCTGACCCACCCAGCACTCACAGCCTCCGCAGTGTTGCTAGAAGTCAGCAGCATCACTGGATGAACACCTGTTGTTTGTACTCACCCAGCAGCACCGCTGAGTTTGACCTTGTTGGAAACAGGTGCTTCCCTGGTGACCTGCAATCGAGGCTCAGATCCGAGTCTCTGGCTGGCAGCCCCTACCCAGGGCACCCCCTGCCTGGGGCGCCCCGGGTGCCTGCAGGTCTTGCGCCACGTCAAGCCTCTCCTTATGCTCCAGCGTCTGCAGCTCTGGAGCTCAGAGCAGCTGCGCCTTGCTCAGGTGACTCCCTCAGGGAGCAGTGTACTCAGCCAGCTTGTGCAATGCCCATCCCTGTCAGGCCTCACTCCCAA
>SJYC01066733.1:0-12664 GCA_006408675.1 Madoqua kirkii
CTGTTGGTTCCTGACCTGTATATAGGTTTCTCAAGAAGCAGGTCAGGTGGTCTGGTATTCCCATCTCTTTCAGAATTAGTTTTATTCAAAAACAGAGCCAGAAAAGAATATTGAAAATATGGCTTTGCACTTTTGAAAAGCAGTTTTTATCAAATTTAGTATACACAAAGCACCTGAAATGCAATCTTATATTTTCTATAACTCAGTTAAGATCAAATTCAGGAGGTACATTTTGAGTCTTTATTCAAGTCACTTTCTGAGACAAGGTGAGTTGTATTAACTGTACCATAGTGCCTGCCCTTCAGGTGCTCAGCATCTAATTTTACGAAGACCATTATACAATGCGTACATGTCCCTTGAAGAAAGATATTCATTGAATGGTGGAGTGGAGTCCCTGACCCACCTCTATGATTTCTGATCTGTAAGGCATGGCTGGAGAAATGTTTCGGGTGGGGTGGGGGGACATGCTAACTGCTTAGAAAACAAAGCACGCACTGAGACTGAGTACTCTGCCTATAACTCATACACAACTTCCTTTTAGTCTCTTATCTAGGATAGGCAGCACTTACCAAAAGCAATGGAGAAAAAAATTAAAAACAGCTTCTCCTATGCTATTTCATACTAGAACTCTAAATTATATCATACTAGAGCCAATGCATGGATACAGATTCTCAGAAATCTTTCCCAAAAGTACTCTTGTACTTCTTTACATTAGTAACCATTACCATCAAATGAATATTTTGAGAGCTACATCCTTGAGATGTACTTATGATTTACCTGAGTGCTATGAAAATCTGGATGATAATGTTGTCCCCTAGATTCCCATTCTGTACAGTTGCCTAATTTCCAGTCTATATGCACGGCAGTTTTCTCCATCATGTAATGAAAAGGCATTACAACAAAGTCCCTCTGGAAGTTAAATAGAAAAGCCATGCTTCCACAAACTTGGCATATTTCATGGAACTGATGCCTACTAACACACTGCATTTTAAGCCAATTACTTTAATGGTTCTCAAAGAATGTGTTTGAATATCATCATTTGCATTATTCTCAAGAGCCAGTCTTTATGTACAGTGACTACATACATTCTTAAACAACAGATGCCTTAGGTGGAAGTTGAGCCTGTCATAAAGTATCTGCCACCTGCTTTTGCCCATCATTATTCCCTTAATAGCTTACTACCTGTGGGCACTGTGAGCCACCAAAGAGAAGTGTCATTCCCAAAAGTATCACCACACTAACAATATATATAAGGTTGGCATCGGAAAGCCAGATGAATAGCATTTCCCAGTACACTGCTGCAATATGTCACTTTTTAAAATGCCATGTTAGTGGATATGACTTTGGGAATTGGCTTAATAACAATAATAACAATAAAAATGGTTAGCATTTAGCAAGGAAAGTGTTTTTCATCTCAAAGGGCCCACAAGTGCTTCAGACTCAAAAATGCAGTCATCTCTAAGAAGGGTGATGGCACTCAGCACAGTAACAAAAGCTCAGAAAATGATCAAGGAGAGCAACACAAACCCTCATCTAAAAGAGATACCATAAGCTTTTTATTTTCCACATGGAGTGATATAACCTTGGATTTTCATCTCCATAGAAGGGTGCCAATACATCAAAAAATAGGCTTTTATATTCCACTCTAGGTACAAACTATTCAGTGGTAAGGAAAATTGACCTTGCAGCTATGGAGTTCAGGTTTAGAAAGTATCAAAATGGATCCAAATCATCTTGGCATACTTTTTTACTACCCAGGATCTCAGCATAGCCATCCAGCCATAGGGATGTACTGTTAAAATATGAGCCAAGTGGGTTTCTACTTTAAAGACAGAGAGGTAATGAAGATTGAATTGCTGAATAATTCTGAGCCTTGCAGACTATGGTCACAGAAAAGGTTTCATCATGCTGGCAAATGGCTTTTTTGATCCTGCTGAATGAAACTGCTGTAGTTGAGGCTGGCTGAACTCTTAGGCTCACTTATTATAGTCAGGTATAGTAGTGGCTTTGAGTATGTTTTTTCTGATACAAACCATGAAATGCTTGTACATAAGTGATTCTCAGAAAATGCTTTTCTTAAGCCATGAACACTTATTTTATTTTATTTAACATAAAAGTGTCTTAGTATTTATTTTTGAGGTATCTATAGGCAAATTTGATCTGAAATTACTTTGATTAAGTACATATCAAGCAGCAACTGGTAGAATTGGACATGGAAAAACAAACTGGTTTAAAATTGGGAAGAGAGTACATAAAGCTGTGTATTGTCACCTTCCTTATTTAAATTACATGCAGAGTACATCATTCAAAATGCCAGGCTGGATAAAACACAAACTGAAATCAAGATTGTTGGGAGCAATAACCTCAATATGCAGATGACACCACCCATATGTCAGAAAATGAAGAAGAACTAAAGAGCCTCTTAATGAAAGTGAAAGAGTAGAGTGAAAAAGCTGTCTTAAAACTCAACATTCAAAAGTTAAGATCATGGCATCCAGCCCCATTACTTCAAAGAAAATAGATGGGGAAACAATGGAAACAGTGACAGACTTTATTTTCTTGGGCTCCAAAATCACTGCAGATGGTCACTGCAGCTATAAAATTAAAACACACTTGCTCCTTGGAAGAAAAGCTGCGACAAATCTAGACGGTGTATTAAGAAGCAGAAATATCACTTGCTGACAAAGGTCCATATAGTCAATGTTATGGTTTTTCCAGTAGTCGTGTATGGATGTTGAATATTGGACCATAAAGAAGGCTGAGTGCCAAAGAATTGAATCTTTTGAACTGAGGTGCTGGAGAAGACTCTTGAGAGTCCATTGGACTGCAAGGAGATCAAACCAGTCAGTCCTGAAAGAAATCAACCCTGAATATTCATTGGAAGGACTGATGCTGAAGCTAAATTTCCAATATTTGGCCACCTAATAGGAAGAGCTGACCCACTGGAAAAGACCCTGATGCTGGAAAAGACTGAGGGTAGGAGGAGAAGGGGGCAACAGAAGATTAGATGGTTGGATATTATCATTGATTCAATGGACATGACTTTGAGCAAACTCTGGGAGATAGTGAAGGACAGAGAAGCCTGGCATACTGCAGTCCATAGGGTTTCAGAGTCAGACACAACTGAGCAACTGAACAATAAGTACATATCATACTATTAAAATGGCTTAGCCAGTTGGCCCTCTGACTTTGTTTATAACCAAAAATTAACCATATAAAATGAATTTCTTTGAAAAGCTTTGAAATTTCCCAATAGGTTTCCAATTTTCAGGAATATTCCACTATTTTGACAATATGATATCTTATTTTTCTTTTCTGCCCAACCCCATTCTTATAAAACTCACAGTCCATCTAATATTTTTTCCTCCAAATATAAATTTTGTTCTTGAAAATGTATCTATTGACCCATTGATGGCAGAACAAGCATATATATGAAGTTTCACACACTAGTTTCTTTCACTGTCTCTCTGACACTTGACAGGAATTTGTCTCTGGAACTGACAAAGGTAATTTGTATCCTAGGAATAAACTTCATGACCCAGAGACCTATAGCATTATAATCTAGCAGAGTTGATCCAACCTTAGTTGGCCTGGGGCCTTGCCCAGTGAATGAAAATCTCTGAAGCTGGGGGCCTGTATCTTCAAAACTCTCCATAAGAATGGATCTATCAGTTAAAATTTATATAAGCACACATGCATCAAAGTCATGTCTGACTCTTTCTGACCCTATGGACCATAGCCCGCCAGGCTCTTCTGTCCAGGCAAGAATACAAGAATGTATTTCCATTTCCTGCTCCAGGGGATCTTTCCAACCCAGGGATTGAACTCATGTCTCTTACATCTCCTGCATGGGAGGTGGGTTCTTTACCACTTTCTAAGAACCACTTGGAAAGCCTATATAATTGTTAGTAATAAAAACTTGAACTAAGTGTGCTTAAACAAAGTGAAAAGTTACTTTTTTTCTGTTCTTCTTTTAGATGTTAGGAGAAAGGGAAGGCCCAGCTGGTACAGAAGCACAACCAAAACAGTGGAGCCTCAGGCTCCTTTCTCATACTCTACCATTTTCAATCATGGCTTCTGTCCTTAAGGTCACTTGGAGAATCAAAGCAGCAACTCAAATGCTTCCCCTTTACAGACAAGAAACAGGAGAAGAAGAGATGAGAAAACAATGAAGCACTTCCAAGTTGAAGAATTTCCCTTTAAACATCTATCCCAGTATTCCAGACAATATTTATACATACATCTAATAACAGAGTTTATACAAAAGACTTTATATTTTATACATTTTGTCACACCTGGCCACTCATATCCCAAATAAAATTGGGTCCACTTTCTAGGGAAGACAAAGAGAATGAATACTGGATAAGCAATTATTAATACCTCCTCCAAATTATTATCAGATTTGAAAAGTAGAGGAGGTTCCAGTTCAATATGATGACATAGGATTCTCTCGAACTCACCTCCTCACACAGATACCTTTAATCTACCATTCTATATGATACAATTCCCTCTTAAAGAAATCCACAAACAAGTTCAGTGGCCCCTTCACAGCAAGTGAAAAAGAAAATACACACCTCACCCACATCAAAACCAGAAGGAACACTGAGACCATTCTCACCAGAAACACCATTCCCAGAATACTGCCATACAGTTTGGAGGGAGCTGCCACATCCCAGCTTCTCCATGAGGAGTAAAGGGGGTTTGAACCTCACATCTGGTACACAACTTTAAAGACTCCACCTAAGGGATGGGCCCCCAAAACAACTAGCTCTGAAAGCCAATGGAGCTTGGAGTCCACAAGACTATATCAAAAAATGCAATAAATGAATTTAAAAAGCCAAAAATCTGTTCTGGCCAGTTCTCATTTGATAGGCATCTAAAGGCTAACTGTGATCCTCCACAGAGACTGGGGAAGGCAGCTGACATTATGCTCCCCTTTTCATTTAAGCCTCCTCAGTTCAATTCAGTCACTCAGTCATGCCTAGCTCTTTGCAACCCCATGGACTGCAGCATGCCAGGCTTCCCTGTCCATCACCACCTCCCAGAGCTTGTTCAAACTCATGTTTATCAAGTCAGTAATACCATCCAACCATCTCATCTTCTATCTTCCCACGCACTGCCAATATTATTCTGATATAACCTTGTAAAGATATCTGGGAACAAAGCTTTCTTGACTGCTGCAAAAGGTACAGCACTGGATTACCTGGCTCTGATAACAAAGAGACTTAAGTTCATGAGCCCCACAGGAATATAACAAAGTTATTAATTGACACAGGAGCACCCCTCCATATGCTCCCGGACCCAGCATAAAGTAATAAAAAGCCCACCTGACCATTTCTCCTAGGAAGGGCAATGTTTATGTATTTTCCCTACAGCTTCCATCAGCCTTAATAAAAATGCTGACCAAAATCCTCCACTTTGGGACACTGACAGGTCTTACCACATCTTCAGCTACTGGATGCCACTAAGAACAAAGAAGGTATCTTTGACAGACGATCATAGATATTTGAGAGATAACCGAGTTTGGGCTAAACCAATTGATAAATTTCATCCTCTACACAAGATTGAGTGAGTGAGTGAGTGAAGTCTCTCAGTCATGTCCGACTCGTTGTGACCCCATGGACTATACCCTCCAGGCTCCTCTGTCCATGGGATTTTCCAGGCAATAGTACTAGAGTAGATTGCCATTTCCTTCTCAATTAAGATTGAGAGACAAATCTATGTCATCTAATGCACAGAAACCAACATAGAGAGTAAAGAAAAATGAAGAAACAGAGGTACGTGCCTTCCAAAAAAAGCAAGATAATATTCCAGTGAAATGGGAAAAAAATACTTACCTAATAGGACTTCAAAATAACAGTTATGAAGATACTCACTGAGGCCAGGAGAACAACGCATGACACAGAGGTTAAGAATGGAATAACTAAGCTGAAAAATTCAATCCCTGAATTCAGGACAGACTAGATCTAGCAGAAGAAAGGAGCAGCAAACTCAAAGGGGATTAGAATTCAACCAGAGAAGGGAAGAGAAAAACCAAACAATAAGTGTTGGCAAGGACCCTTTGTACAATGTTGATGGGAATGTAAATTGGAGAGTCACTACAAAAAACATTATGGAAGCTCCTCAATAAACAAAAAGTGGAGCCATCATGTGATTCAGTGATTCCTTTCCTAGGTATATAGATAGAAAAAAGTGAAAACACTAATTTGAAAAGATATATGCACCTCAATGTTCATAGCAGCTTTATTTACAATAGCCAAGCCATGGAAAATACCTTGATGCTTGGAAAGTTAGATGGAAAGAGGAAAAGGGGACAACAGAGGATGAGATGGTTGGATGGCATCACTGACTCAGTGAACATGAGTTTGAGTGAACTCTGGAGATAATAAAAGACAAGGAAGGCTGGTATGCTGCAGTCCACAGGGTCACAAAGAGTTGAACACAACTGAGCAATTGAACAACAACAAACGACATGGAAATAATCCAAGTGCCCTATTGGTGTATGAATGGATAAAGAAATGTGGTGTACAGAAACACACAGGAATATTACACTGCCATAAAAATGAATTTTTACCATTTGTAGCAATGTGGATGGACCTAAATAATATTATGCTTAGTGAAGTAAGTCAGATAGAAAAGAATACTGTATGATATCAATTATATGTAGGATCTAAAAATAATACAAATAAGGTATATGCAAAACAGACACAGATTCACTGATAAAGAAAACAAACCAGTGATTACCAGTGGGGATAGGAAAGGAAGAAGGGGCAAATTAGGGGTATGGGATTAAAAGATACAATCTAGCAATACTGTGTATAAAATAGACAAACAACAGGAGATGATGTATAGCACTGGGAATGACAGCCAATATCTTGTAATAACTTTGAATATAACCAGTAAAATTACTGAATCAATGTTTACTTGAAATATAATGCTGTAAATCAACTATACTTAAATTTTAAAAGTCAATGGAACAGAACAGAGAGACAAGAAATAAACTATACATATATCATCAATTATTTTTGACAAAGGAGCTAAGAACAAACAATGGAGAATGGAGAGTCTCTTTAATAAACAGTGCTGGAAAACAGGATAGCTGCATGCAACAGAATGAAAGAGAACCCCTATCTTATACCATACATAAAAATCAGCCAAAAATGAATTAAAGACTTGAATGTGAGACATGAAATCATAAAACTCCTAGAAGAAAATATAGTCAGTAAGCTCCTTGACATCAGTCTTGGTAATGACTTTTGGACCTGATACCAAAAGCAAAGCAAAAAAAGAGAAAATGAATACATGAGATCATATCCAATTAAAATTCTCTACACAGCAAACAAAACCATCAACAACAAAATAAAAAGGCAGCTTACCAAATGGGAGAAAGCATTTCCAAATCATAGACATGATGTGGGTTAATATCCAAAAAATATAACAGTCATTCAACTCAATAGCAAAAACATAATCCAATTTAAAAATGGGTAAGGACTGAATAGGCATTTTTACCAATTCATTAGATACATGAAGAGGTGTTCAACATAAGTAATCAGCAGGGACATGCATATCAAAGCCATAATGAGATATCACCTTATACCTGTTAGAATGGCTATTATCAGACAGACAAGAAAAAAATAAGTGTTGGGGAGGACGCAAAGGAAAGGTAACATTTGTGCACTACTAGTAGATGTAAACCAGTGTAGCCACTGCAGAAAACATTATGGAGGGTCCTAAATTTTTTGAAAAAAATAGAACTATCATATGAACCAGTAAGTCTCATTCCTAGGTAAATATCCATAAGAAATGAAAACAGAAAATCAAAGAAGTATCTGCACTCCCATGTTCACTAGAGTGTTATTCACAGTAGACAAGATGTGGAAACAACTTAAATGTCAATGGTAGAAGAATACATAAAGAAATGTGCTATATGTATGGAATGGACTATTATTCACCCATGAGAAAAAAAGATAATCCTGTTGTTTACTACAACACAAATGGAACTTCAGGGCACTATGCTAAGTGAAATAAGCCAAAGATAAATACTGCATGGTATAAATTACATGTGGAATCTGGAAAAGAAAACAAAAGTCAAAATCATAGAAATAGAGAGTAGATTGTTGGTTACCAGGGGATGGAAGGTAGGGAAATTACAGCAAGGTTGGTCAAAGGGTACTAACTTTGAGCTATAAGATATATAAAGTCTAAGGATCTAATTACAAAAAAATAAAGGTTGAATGAAGCACAAGCTGGAATCAAGATTGCCAGAAGAAACATCAATAACCTCAGATATGCAGATGACACCACCCTTATGGCAGAAAGCCAAGAACTAAAGAGCCTCCTGATGAAAGTAAAAGAGAGAGTGAAAAAGCTGGCTTAAAACTCAACACTCAAAAAACAAAGATCATGGCATCTGGTCCCATCACTTCATGGCAAACAGATGGGGGAAAAATGGAAACAGTGACAGACTTTACTTTTTTGGACTCCAAAATCACTGCAGATGGTGACTGCAGCCATGAAATTAAAAGACACTTACTCCTTAGAAGAAAATCTATGACAATCGTAGACAGCATACTAAAAAACAGAGACATTACTTTACTGACAAAGGCCCATCTAGTCAAAGCTATGGTTTTTCCAGTAATCATGTATGGATGCGAGAGCTGGACTATAAAGAAAGCTGAGCACTGAAGAATTGATGTTTTTGAACTGTGATGTTGGAGAAGACTCTTGAGGGTCCCTTGTATGCAAGGAGCTCAAACCAGTCAATGTTAAAGGAAATCAGTCCTGAATATTCAGTGGAAGGACTGATGCTGAAGTTGAAACTCCAAACTTTGGCCACCTGATGTGAAGAACTGACTCATTGAAAAGCCCCCAGTGCTGGGAAGGATTAAAGGCAAGAGGAAAAGAGGACAACAGAGGATGAAATAGTTGTATGGCATCACTGACTGGATGGACATGAGTTTGAGCAAGCTCTGGGAGTTGCTAATAGACAGGTAACCTGGCATTCTGCAGTACATAGGGTCACAAAGAATTGGACACGACTAAGAATTGATGCTTTTGAACTGTGGTGTTGGAGACCCTTGGTTGTGGTCTTGGACTCCCTTGGACTGCAAGGAGACCCAACCAGTTTATTCTGAAGGAGATCAGTCCTGGGTGTTCTTTGGAAGGAATGATGCTTAAGCTGAAACTCCAGTACTTTGGCCACCTCATGCGAAGAGCTGACTGCTTGGAAAAGACTCTGATGCTGGGAGGGATTGGGGGCAGGAGGAGAAGGGGATGACAGAGGATGAGGTGGCTGGATGGCATCACCAATTCCATGGATGTGAGTTTGAGTGAACTCTGGGAGCTGGTGATGAACAGAGGGGGCTGCTGTGCTGCGATTCATGCTGTCACAAAGAGTTGGACATGACTGAGCCATTGAACTGAACTGGACTGAGCGACTGAACTTAACTGAACTGAGTGACTGAACTAAACTGAAAGATCTAATGTATACATGGTGACTATTTACTTTATTGTAAATTTGAAATCTCCTGAGACAGTAGGACTTATATGTTCTTAGGAAAAAGAAAAAGATTAATATGTGAGGTTATACATACATTCAGAAACTAAATGGGACAGATCCTTTCTCAGGTGCACATATGTCAAATCATCGCAATGTACATTTTGAACATCTTGCTGTGTTTGTCAATTACACTCAATAAAACTGGGGGGAAGAAAAAAATCAGTCCTCTAGTTCACTTAACTAATAGTGATTAACTAATGGATTTTTCTATCATAAATTGTTATATAGTTGAATCGAATAACACTAGCACTAATTAGTACTGAACACTTACTAACTAGTACTGAACAGCTTATCAAGTACTCACCTAAGAACTTTACATGATGTCATTTAATCCTCACGCAAATCCTATGAAATACCTCCCATTATTAAACTCATTTATGTGCTGAGGAAACAGGCACAGAGAGGATTAGTAATTTGTCCCAAATCACACAGCTTGCAATTTGTAGAGGTTTGGGCCTCAGATATCCATCAAACAAGAGAGTTTAGCTTATTTTATTTCCAAATTACACACTTTTTTATGACACACATTGCAAAATTTGTGAGTATCTCTCATATAATTATAACGAAGGCAGAGGAAGTTTACTGCTTTTCTAGCCACCAGCTATTTGCTGCCTTAAAACCCTCATTTTGAAATCTCAAAAAGGCAAAACTGTAATTTATCTTGATAGGAAAATTCCCCTAAGAAAAACTGACAACTTTACAGAGTTATTAAGATATTTTCATGTCAAAATAATTTTTAGCCCAGAGAAACTGCCTTTTCTAATAAAATCCCTGAGGTAAATCTGCCAAAGTTATTTAGGTTTATAATGCATGCTTTTTTACCATCCCCCCATCTGTAAAACTGTTTTTTCACAGCACTTAAAGATGACCCTTTAATTTAGCAGAATTAGATGTTACTGAAGAATTCAATGGATTCAGTCTATTGTAGCTAGAAAATGACTTTTTATAAATATAGGAAAGCACAATTCTATTATCACTAACTTGTCAGTCTTTCACTATTGCAATGGATGGAGTCCAGCAAATTTTTTTGTTGTATCAAGTCTGTCCATATAACCCATCACACATAACATGAGAACATTCTATCATTTTGGACATGTTTCTCTATCATTAAAAACATTGTGAAATTGCCTAATTGCCTAATCTCTTGAGAATTAGTGTAATCATTTATGAAAATAGATTAGGATAAATGAGCCTTAGCTTCATTGGCTCAGCAGTAAAGACTCTGCCTGCCAATGCAGGAGACACAGGTTCAGTCCCAGGAAGAGCCTCTGGAGAAGGAAATGGCAACCTACTTCAGTATTCTTGCCTGGAAAATCCCACGGACAGAGGAGCCTGGCAGACTACAGTTGATGGGGTTACAAAAGAGTCAGACACAACTTAGAAACTATAAAACAACAACAAAAATGAGCCTCCAGCTTTCTTTGAGCTCCACAATTTTGTGATTTTGTGGCCTTGCCTTAAACACAATATTCTCCAGTGATATGCACACCATTTGTGAGGGCTCAGGATATGACATCATTGGACAAATAGATGTTTGAATGCTAAATTAAATGAATAGAGATGGTTAGAGAGAAGGAAAACATGTACTACTTTATTTACAAAGTAGTTTTCTTACCCAGAAGAAAGGTATATTATCTAAACTTTTATATTTTTTAATCCCTTAACACATAACTTCTTCAAGCATAGCTTTATATATTTTTTAATTTTTTATTATGGAATTCAAACACAAACGAAAATAAAAATACAGTGAATGTCCTCATGCCCATCACCCAAGTGAAAGACATTATGTTGCTACCATTCTTTGAGGTGGGAGGGGGCTTCGGCATTGGGAGATCGTGTACACCTGTGGCTGATTCATGTCAATGTATGGCAAAACCAATCCAGTATTGTAAAATAGAATAAAGTATTAAAAAATTTTTAAATCAGGAGAGGAAAGTGGAATAAATTTCTGAATCAGATCTTTATAAAATTTATTTCTTAACTTATTTAAATTCCAGACCCCAAACACAACTATATTACATTAAGCTCCACATTCAGCTTATAGCTCCAAACACACTTTCAAAGCTAACTATAAATATTTAAAAGTTATCCACCTTTCATAATTGACTGTATTTCTATTCCTACTTATCATCAAAGAAAATAGTAAAATTAACTAAACTCTATGAGTACACTTCTTACTTTGCTCACCCCTTCATACCCTTATCTATCTATTCTTTTTTGGGATTATTTTATTGGATTGAGCAAACCCCAAAATATTATAGAAAAACTCAAAATTTTTGGCAAATCCAATATTTGTAGTTCAAAATTCTGGTTAAATATCATTAATGATTAAATATGCCTTTCTGGTAGCTCAGCTGGTAAAGAATCCGCCTGCAATGAAAGAGACCCAGGATCAATTCCCAGGTTGGGAACTGAACACAGTTCTGCTGCAGAAGGGAAAAGCTATCAACTCCAGTATTCTCAAACTTCCCTGGTGGCTCAGCTGGTAAAGAACCTGCCTGCACTGTGGGAGATGTGGGATTGATTCCTGAGTTGGGAAGATCCCCTGGAGAAGAGAATGGCTACCCACTTCAGTATTCTGGCCTGGAAGAATTTGGCCTTGCAAAGAGTTGGACAAGACGGAGTGACTTGCACTCACTTTCATTTCACAAATACCTAGTAAACTCAGAAACATCCTTTCTTATTGATCACTAAATTGTCTTTGATTAACTCAGTTATTTCCTCCTGAACTATGCAGATCAACACAATTTCAAATGAAATAGATTTTATACTATGCAAATTGTTCATTATAAGTAAAAAGCATTAAGATGCACTGCTGCTGCTGCTAAGCCACTTCAGTCGTGTCTGACTCTGTGTGACCCCAGAGACAGCAGCCCACCAGGCTCCCCTGTCCCTGGGATTCTCCAGGCAAGAACACTGGAGTGGGTTGCCATTTCCTTCTCCAATGCAGGAAAGTGAAAAGTGAAAGTGATGTTGCCCAGTCATGTCTGACTCTTAGCGACCCCATGGACTGCAGCCCAGCAGGCTCCTCCATCAACTAAGATGCACAAAAGATATGTTAATACACTGTATTAAATTTGATGATCAGCATTCTTCATGTAGCCG
>SJYC01066737.1:0-21055 GCA_006408675.1 Madoqua kirkii
ATAATACATGTTATTATTGACAAAATATTAACTTATTCTTTATACATGTTTCTCATAATCTGACTCAGTTTTGTTCTTAAATTTTAGTTCAAAACTTTTTAGGCTTGTAAAAGATGATACCCACATGGTTGACCAAGTATCTGACATTCCACTGGCTATAATCTAAATTCATAAAAAGATTGAAAATATATACTTGTATTATAAAAATTGTACTTGCACAAAATAAATATGATATACTGTGGCCTAGTTACAAGTAAATTTCAAAATATTCAAAGAACAAAAAAGTTATAAATATTTCATGACAGGTTCAGGTTATTCAATCACATTTACATAGAGTTCAGTAATCCACAGGCTAGACAGAAGTAATGACACTTGGCATCAAAGTGTCAAAAGATTCACCAGATGAGGGAAAAAATAACCCCATTTTATTTAAGCAGGAGGTCAATGTTCAGCACACTTTTTCTCCCTGGAAGGGTAATGATTTCAGTGCAATTACCCCTCAGCTGTCAGAATTCAAAGGTCAGATTTGACCACTTGCTATTTTTAAATGCACTTACTGGGCCTATCTATCAGCTAGACTGAAATTTGCAGTAACTGTACAACTAATTTTGAGTCCTGGCAAGAAAGGGGGGAATCATGAAACAGAAACTGTAACTTAACCTGTGAAATGGAATTCAATAACACATATAATGTGCTAGGTAGTTCTGAAATACTGAAGTTTGGAAACTGAAATTCTACTTATCTCCAATTAATGAGAAGGTAAATAACTTTATTTTAACTAATCTACCAGAGAATCAGAAAAAAGTATTTGTTCCCCAAATTAATTTTAACTCAAAGAATTTTTGTTTTATTGTTCCTGTGTCTCTTTCTTTCTATAACCTCAAGCAGATTATTTAATACTTCTTGGAGTTGTACTCCAAAAAGAATTCAGTCTCCTTCACAAATTACCTGAGGTATAAATTCATAAGATACTTATGTTATTAGGTTGTATACAATTTTTTTCAACCTATAATTTGAAATATCCTTCCTCTTCAAGAGTTAAGGTGTAACTAGCCCTTCCACTGACAAACATCTGTTCCAAACTTTTACTTTCCTAAAGGTAAAGGGGTTCTCTACCCTCTTTTTCTTATTTACAGCATTATTGAGGTACATCCATACCTCTCATGGAGTTTTTGCCAGTGACACTGAAACATATGAAAAAGTAGAGATAGTATTTTGCCAACAAAAGTCCTTCTACTCAAAGCTATGGTTTTTCCAGTAGTCATGTGTGGATGTGAGAACTGGACCTTTAAGAAAGCTGAGTGCCAAAAAATTGATGCTTTTGAACTGTGGTGTTGGAGAAGACTCTCGAGAGTCCTTTGACTGCAAGGAGATCACCAGTCAATCCTAAAGGAAATCAGTCCTGAATATGCATTAGAAGGACTGATGCTGAAGCTGAAGCTCCAATACTTTGGCCACCTGATGGGAAGAACTGACTCACTGGGAAAGACCCTGATGCTGGAAAGATTTAAGGCAGGAGGAAAAGGAGACAAGAGAGGATGAGATGGTTGGATGGCATCACCAGCTTGATGAACATGAGTTTGAGCAAGCTCTGGGAGTTGGTGATGGATAGGGAAGCCTGGCATGCTGCAGTCTGTGGGGTCACAAATAGTCAGACATGACTGAGCAACTGAACTGACTGATGTATAATTTACACTAGATAAAATCCACCTATTTTAAGTGTATAAGTTGATGGATTTAGGAAATTACACACAGTTATATAACCATCACTACAAAAATACAGAAAAATTCCAGCACCATAAAACATTTCTTCTGTCCCTTACAGTCAATCAACTCCCTTGATATCACCTACCTGATCCCAGGTAAACAGGACACAGGTTGGTAACAGTATAACATTAGTATGATCTTAGCCGAAGGCTAAGTATGATCTTAGCTGAATGCTTCATGTTTTTAATATCTTGTTTTATATCAGAAAGTGTGCATGTGTTTATTAAATACTTTAGAGCTAAAATGAAGAGAAAGATTGGATTAATAATAGGAGTTTACTGAAAGGGTACACAGCTGCTCCTGCTAGTCATTTCAGTTGTGTCCAACTCTGTGCGACCCCATAGACAGCAGCCCACCAGGCTCCCTTGTCCCTGGGATTCTCCAGGCAAGAACACTGGAGTGGGTTGCCATTTCCTTCTCCAGTGCAGGAAAGTGAAAAGGGAAAGTGAAGTCTCTCAGTTGTACCCAACCCTCAGCAACCTCATGGACTGCAGCCTTCTAGGCTCCTCCGACCATGGGATTTTCCAGGCAAGAGTACTGGAGTGGGGTGCCATTGCCTTCACCAAAGGGTACACAGCAGTTCTCTAATGCTTGGCCATCCTGATATCTCCCTCTACATCCACACTTTTCATGGACGTTTTGTCAGTGACACTGCTAGCAGTGTTCTCTCTCACTTTTCTTCATAAGTATTGATGTTGAGGTACTGAGTTTCTTTTGTCATTGCTGATTCAGATGCTGTTGGGTCTTGGGTTTCTTTGGACTGAGTTTGTTCAGTAATGGTAAATCTTTGATTTCACCATTAACTGATTCTGTTACATTCCTGGATATTTCTGTCTACACTTTTAATCGCCAACCAGACAGACTTCTCTGCACATTCCAGTCTTAATTCCAAGGAAAATAGGCTGACAAATTTAACTAAATATGTTCCACATTTGAAATATTTGAAGGAATACAAATTCCTCATGAGTTAGGTTCAGTTTAGTTCAGTTCAGTTCCGTCACTCAGTCATGTCTGACTCTTTGCAACCCCATGAACTTCAGCACACCAGGCTTCCCTGTCCAACACCAACTCCCGGAGTTTACTCAAACTCATGTCTGTTGAGTCAGTGATGCCATCCAACCATCTCATCCTCTGTCATGCCCTTTTCCTCACACCTTCAATCTTTCCCAGATTCAGTCTTTTCTAGTGAGTCTGTTCTTCACATCAGGTGGCTAAAGTACTGGAGTTTCAGCTTTAGCATCAATCCTTCCAAAGACCATGCAGGACTGATCTTCTTTAGGATGGACTGGTTGGATCTCCTGCTGTCCAAGGGACTCTCAAGAGTCTTCTCCAACACCACAGCTCAAAAGCATCAATTCTTTGGTGCTCAGCTTTCTTTATAGTCCAACTCTCACATCCATACATGACTGCTGGAAGAAACATAGCTTTGAGTAGAAGGACCTTTGTTGGCAAAGTAATGTTTCTGCTTTTTAATATGCTGTCTAGATTGGCCCTATCTTTCCTTCCAAGGAGTAAGCATCTTCTAATTTCATGGCTGCAGTCACTATCTGCAGTGATTTTGGAGCCCCAAAGAGTAGTCCATCACTGTTTCCTCTGTTTCCCCAACAATTTGCCATGAAGTGATGGGATCAGATGCCATGATCTTAGTTTTCTGAATGTTGAGTTTTAAGCCAATTTTTTCACTCTCCTCTTTCAATTTCATCAAGACGCTCTTTAGTTCTTCTTCACTTTATGCCATAGGGTGGTGTCATCTGCATATCTGAGGTTATTGATATTTCCCCTGGCAATCTTGATTCCAGCTGTGGTTCATCCAGTTCAGCATTTCTCATGATGTACCCTGCATATAAGTTAAATAAGCAAGGGACAATATACAGCCTTGACGTACTCCTTTCCCTACTTGGAACCAGTCTTTTGTTCCATGTCTAGTTCTAACTGTTGCTTCTTGACCTGCATACAGATTTCTCAGGAGGTATATTAGGTGGCCTGGTATTCCCATCTTTTTAAGAACCACTGCTCAAGTCATAGTGCAGGACCTCTTCTCTGAACAGAGAAGAGGAAGAGTTACTGAGAACATATCTGAAACAGTAAATATTCACGTGTGTTTTCACATGTACATACATATGACACCACACTACCACACACTGGAAGTTGATAGCATTTTGCCTGCTTATTTTAATATATTTAACATTTAATGAGAAATCTTCTAAGTGAATGCAGAGCCCTAACCTACAGTAAGTAACTCAGCAATATACTCCTTTGTAAAATCTGCATATTTGTAACCATGATACTTCTATTCTGAATTATGAAAATAATGCCTGGAAAAATATATCATGGTATATACTCAATGGTAAGCATATATAATAATATGTCAAAACCTAACTTTGTGCAGTTCTAGTTGGAGAAATTGTGATACAGTAGGTGCTAACTAGGGAACTTGGCAATCATTTCTGAATTCATAGATCTGTAGATTGATGTCTTCTAGAGACATGAACATTAAGAGAACCACTCCCAGATATACAGTTTAGGAAATATAGAGTGAGGCCTAGGTTCTATATTTATAAAAAATTTTAAGTGACTGAAGTGTTAAATTTGCATGGCCTAGGAAACCACTGTGGTCACTTGGACACACTTCATCTACTTTTTCCTGGTTTGAACATCACAAATGAAGCTTAATCATGACTTAATCTTTCTGGTGATCAGCCCCAAGGCAGGATCCCCCAAAGATTGGCTTTGCTAGAACAGCAATCAAAAATTCCTCTCACTTGGAAATTTTCAAGGGATTTAAGGGCTCTGTGTCACATGCTCCTATAACATAGGAAATTATAAGAGTTGTAGGAACTCTATGTCAAGGTAAAATACTAGAACACAAGATTCTACTGGTACCCTGACATACAAAGTTTTAGGAGCTCTGTGTAAGAAATGAGGGCCAAAAAAAAAAAAGACAGAAATGAGGGTCAGAGACCAAGATGTATTTCTTACTATTTCATAGATCACTAAATCTGAGCTTTATAAATTAGAATAAACTTGAATAATTTTAACAGTATATGGATGAACTGCATTTGCCTGTTTATAATAATTATTTTCATTTATTTAACAATTTTACTATATTCAGGGCACTTACCTTCACATTATCTTATTTAAATTTCACACAACCTTATGACTAAGCTGTATTTATTATCTTTACATTAGAGAGGGAAAACAAAACATGAAAGATTAAGAAACTCCCCTAAACTATGACAAGGACAGGAAGTCTGATACCAGGGCTCATTCCTCCTAAGAAGATGCTGTTTCAATTTATATTTATTAACAATGTTATGTACTTAACAATTAACTTGGGCACAGAGGTAATTAATTAAATTTACTACATACAACTCAGAAGCAGTCTTGATTCATCACAAACCATACCCTTCTTCACTAATGATTAATAAACACATCTAGTTAGTATGGTTGGTCTTCCCTGGTGACTCAGAGGTAAAGAGTCTGCCTACAATGCAGGAGACACAAATTCAGTCCCTGGGTTTGGAAGGTCCCCTGGAGAAGGAAATGCAACCCACTTCAGCATTCTTGCATGGGAAATTCCATGGAAAGAGGAGCCAGGCAGGCTACAATCCATGGAGCTGCAAAAGACTCAGACATGACTTAGTGACTAAATGCACACACACACAATCAATGTGGTTAGACTGGAGTTCCGGTCTAAAGCCTTGAATTCCATATTTCTGTTTCTGATTTGCACTGCCTGCTTACTGAACCAGATGCTAACTTCTGATGGCAGTCAACAGGAGCTTTCAGATGTCCTCTGCATTAGTTTGCCTCAGATTATTAAAGGATAAAGTTTGCAGCTCTTACCAAGAACAGTTTCCACAACTGCTGCAATTACTGTCTTATTGTCATTATGGTTACTTTTGATTAAGGGAAGGCAAAGGTTAACAAAATTCATCCCTCTTCTGCATGAAAATCTTATATCTGGTTAACTTTTTAGCTCAGTTTTTTTAACTGATAAATATAGAACATTGACTTTATTATTAGGCAATTTTTCATATAGTAAAAATGATCACTGACAGGGAGATTACATCTGGACTTTATAAATACTTTGTGGAAAGTCGTAACTGTAAGCACGTTCTGTTTCTCATAATTAGGTGTGTCACATTTGCCACATAATTCTCCAGCTCAGAATTCAACCTGCTTTAGAGTACTGTCCAACCCTGAAGGAATTTGGATTTGCAATTTCTAGTCATCTTCCATGATGGGAGGGATTTTTATTATCTGACTTGAGATTGGAGACAAGCTTAGTGAAGCACTCTATCAAACTAGACCCTACAACAAAATGAGAGATTTAAGAATTTTTTTCCTTTCATTCTCTTTTTTAGATGTACACTTCCCATATCTAGGGACCAAAGTTAGTGGAGGTGATGGAATTACAGGTGAGCAGTTTCAAATCCTGAAAGATGATGCTGTGAAAGCGCTGCACTCACTATGCCAGCAAATTTGGAAAATTCTGCAGTAGCTATAGGACTGGAAAAGGTCAGTTTTCATTCCAGCCCCAAAGAAAGGCAATGCCAAAGAATGCTCAAACTACCACACAGTTGCACTCATCTCACATGCTAGTAAATTAATGCTCAAAATTCTCCAAGGCAGGCTTCAGCAATATGTGAACCATGAACTTCCAGATGTTCAAACTGGTTTTAGAAAAGGCAGAGGAACCAGAGATCAAATTGCCAACATCCGCTGGATCATGGAAAGAGCAAGCGAGTTCCAGAAAACCATCTATTTCTGCTTTATTGATCATGCCAAAGCCTTTGACTGTGTGGATCACAAGAAATTGTGGAAAATTCTGAAAGAAATGGGAATACTAGACCACCTGACCTGCCTCTTGAGAAACCTATATGCAGGCCAGGAAGCAACAGTTAGAACCGGACATGGAACAACAGACTGGTTCCAAATAGGAAAAGGAGTATGTCAAGGCTGTATATTGTCACCTTGCTAATTTAACTTCTATGCAGAGTACTTATGAGAAATGCTTTGACTCTGTGGATCACAATAAACTGTGGAAATTCTGAAAGAGATGGGAATACCAGACTACCTAACCTGCCTGTTGAGAAATCTGTATGCAGGTCAGGAAACAACAGTTAGAACTGGATATGGAACAACAGACTGGTTCCAAATAGGAAAAGGAGTACGTCAAGGCTGTATATTGTCACTCTGCTTATTTAACTTATATGCAGAGTACATCATGAGAAATGCTGGACTGGAAGAAACACAAGCTGGAATCAAGATTGCTGGGAGAAATATCAATAACCTCAGATATGCAGATGACACCACCCTATGGCATAAAGTGAAGAAGAACTAAAGAGCGTCTTGATGAAAGTGAAAGAGGAAAGCGAAAAAGTTGGCTTAAAACTCAACATTCAGAAAACAAAGATCATGGCACCCAGTCCCATCACTTCATGGGCAGTAGATGGGGAAACAGTGGAAACAGTGTCAGACTTTATTTTGGGGGGCTCCAAAATCACTGCAGATGGTGACTGCAGCCATGAAATTAAAAGGTGCTTACTCCTTGGAAGAAAAGTTATGTCCAACCTAGATAGCATATTCAAAAGCAGAGACATTACTTTGCCAACTAAGGTCCATCTAGTCAAAGCTATGGTTTTTCCAGTAGTCATGTATGGATGTGAGAATTGGACTGTGAAGAAAGATGAGCACTGAAGAATTGATGCTTTTGAACTGTGGTGTTGGAGAAGACTCTTGAGAGTCCCTTGGACTGCAAGGAGATCCAACCAGTCCATTCTGAAGGAGATCAACCCTGGGATTTCTTTGGAAGGAATGATGCTAAAACTGAAACTCCAATAATTTGTCCACATCATGCAAAGAACTGACTGATTGGAAAAGATTCTGATGCTGGGAGGGATTGGGCACAGGAGGAGAAGGGGACGACAGAGGATGAAATGGCTGGATGGCATCACAGACTCGATGGACATGAGTTTGAGTGTACTCCGGGAGTTGGTGATGGACAGGGAAGCCTGGCGTGCTGTGATTCATGGGGTCGCAAAGAGTCAGACAGGACTGAGCGACTGAAATAAACTAAATGACTTCATTAACTTACACATATAAAGCTACAGCATGAACTTTAGAATAGCAAGAATAAGTGTAAAGGTCATATTAAAGATTATAAAGTACAGCATGTTTAAAAGTTTTTCAAAACTATTTTGACATGTCCTAAATGAATTTGCTTACTTTTAATAACACTTCTTGTTCTCATAGTGAGTTCTCAATATAATCCAGAATGAAATACAGTAAGTGCCTTTCAAAGGAATGAATTCCATTTATAAGAGCATGTTCATAAGTACAGTTTGTTTGTAAGTCCAACAAAGTTAGCCTTGGTACCCAACTAACATAATTGGCTACGTGGTACTCTACTGTAATGGCTTTATAATATTTTTCACAAAAACAATACATTGTTAAAAAAAACACGCAAAATAAAGAAAATATTTTTAATCTTATGGTACAGGATCTTGAAAAGGACAGTAGTACAGTACAACAACTGGCATGTAGGGACCGGCATCGAGTCAACAGGCAAAATAAGTTACTGACTGGAGGAGGGAGAGGAGCTGGGAGATGGTGGAGCTGAAGGACTGTCAGCAGTAGGAGGTAAAATGCAAGTTGCAGTTTCACTCATATCTGACCTTGATGAAACAGGTTCTGGTTCCCTTGCTGGATTCAATTCTATCTAGCCTCTTGAAAAATTTATCCCATGATGTCTGAGTGGTAATTCTTTTTTTGTTGTCCTCGATGATGTGATAACACTGGACTGAATTCTGAATGGCTGCTTCAACCTTCATGTACTTTCTGCATTCAGGCCCTATGCCTCAAAAACTAACAATGCCTCCTCAAATAAAGAAAATCCCCTTGCCATTTCCTATGTCATGAATAGAGACATCAGCTACATCACTGCTGTTCTTATGCTTTTTTCTGGATGTCCTGGGCTTGAAACAAAGATAGTACACTACTGTACTCTATATAGCATGCATGTTAAAGTACACAAAAGCACAACCACTTGTAGAGGAAGCACACATGTGACAATGAACACCAGACACATGAACTAACTTACATGACTGGACATGTGAATACAGGTTCACATCTTTCAAAGTTTGCAATTTGAAATTTTGAATATAGGGGACTCACTGGAGTTAAACACATTTTTTCCCAATTTCATCAAATACTCATAACAAATTTTAAATAATAGGAAGCTTAGAGCTAGGGCTGATGACTTCAGCAAAGTTACACTGAGTAGATCCAGGTTACTCTCACTTTACAAAACAGCATTTTAAGGAAAAGAAGTAACAAAAAGTACCTTGCTATTTAGAGAATAGTCTAAATTCATGGTGGAAAAAATCAGACCTATCATTCTTTCAGTTATTGTAATACCATCACTTTGCATATATTCACATAGTCTTCAGTTCAGTTCAGTTGCAGTCTTGTCTGACTCGTTGTGACCCCATGAATCACAGCATGCCAGGACTCGCTGTCCATCATGAACTCCTGGAATTTATCCAAATTCATGTCCATCGAGTCGATGATGCCATCCAGCCATCTCATCCTCTGTTGTCCCCTTCACCTCCTCCCTCCAATCCCTCCCAGCATCAGAGTCTTTTCCAATGAGTTAACTGTCTGCATGAGGTGGCCAAAGTGTCGGAGTTTCAGCTTCAGCATCAGTCCTTCCTAAGAAAACCCAGGACTGATCTCCTTTAGGATGGACTGGTTAGATCTCCTTGCAGTCCAAGGGACTCTCAAGAGTCTTCTCCAACACCACAGTTCAAAAGCATCAATTATTCGGCACTCAGCTTTCTTTATAGTCCAACTCTCACATCCATACATGACTACTGGGAAAACCATAGCCTTAACTAGACAGACCTTTGTTGGCAAAGTAATGTCTCTGCTTTTGAATATGCTATCTAGGTTGGTCATAACTTTCCTTCCAAGGAGTAAGCATCTTTTAATTCCATGGCTTCACTCACCATCAGCAGTGATTTTGGAGCCCAAAAAAATAAAATCTGACATTGATTTCACTGTTTCCCCATCTATTGCCCATGAAGTGATGGGACCAGATGCCATGATCTTCGTTTTCTGAATGCTGAGCTTTAAGCCAAATTTTTCACTCTCCTCTTTCACATTCATCAAGAGGCTCTTTAGCTCCTCTTCACTTTCTGCCATGGGGTGGTGTCAACTGCATATCTGAGGTTATTGATATTTCTCCTGGCAATCTTGATTCCAGTTTGTGCTTCTTCCAGCCAAGCCTTTCTCATGATGTACTTGGATGTTGGAAATTTGATCTCTGGTTCCTCTGCCTTTTCTAAAACCAGCTTGAACATTTGGAAGTTCATGGTTCACGTATTACTGAAGCCTGGCTTGGAGAATTTTGAGCATTACTTTACTAGTGTGTGAGATGAGTGCAATTGTGCGGTAGTTAGAGAACTGTAAAACTGTTTATCTTAGAAATAGAATTCAAATGATTACACAGAATATTTCCCTCCAGTATAAATCAACTCAATACTTATGAATTCTATTTTAATAAGTAAATTTGTTCAATATGCAAATCAAATTTCAATGTTAATTGACATCTTTGTAGAAAACCCTGAATAATAATATTCAGAGTTTAAATTATAATTTATATGAACTTTGATTTCTATGTTAATAAATTACTTTCTCATAATTATTTGCATTTTAATTGGTATGGTAATAATTTTATGTAATCAAGAATTTTGGTTGTGAAAAATTTGAGCCACTAAAACTTAAAATCTAAAAGAGAAGTACAAAGCTTAAGTTGAATTAGCTAAGGAAGCAACAAGTGGCTCAACATAGAATTAGAGAGAGAAAGAAATAAAAAGAGGTTTTTAATAAAAGGCAAAAAAAAAATCAGAGATGCAGGCAGGTTGCCCACTGTGGGGCTGGGAGAGAGGAATAACTTTTTAGTCCTTATTCTTGAACAGAATATATTTTGTGGATACAGCTAAGAGCATCATTAAATTTCCTAAGACATTAGGTCCTCCTTCTTCTGTCCTGGTAAAAAGCATCTTGATGAAAGTGAAAGTTAGCTTAAAGCTCAACATTGAGAAAACTAAGATTATGGCATCTGGTCCCATCACTTCATGGGAAATAGATGGGGAAACAGTGGAAAGTGTCAGACATTATTTTGGGGGGCTCCAAAATCACTGCAGATGGTGATTGAGGCCATGAAATTAAAAGACGCTTACTCCTTGGAAGAAAAGTTATGTCGAACCTAGATAGCATATTCAAAAGCAGAGATATCACTTCGCCAACAAAGGTCTATCTGGTCAAGGCTATGGTTTTTCCACAGGTCATGTATGGATGTGAGAGTTGGACTGTGAAGAAAGCTGAGTGCTGAAGAATTGATGCTTTTGAGCTGTGGTGTTGGGGAAGACTCTTGAGAGTTCCTTAGACTGCAAGGAGATCCAACCAGTCCATTCTAAAGGAGATTAGTCCTGGGTTTTCTTTGGAAGGAATGATGCTAAAGCTGAAACTCCAATACTTTGGCCACCTGATGTGTAGAGTTGACTCACTGGAAAAGACTCCGATGCTGGGAGGGATTGGGGGCAGGAGGAGAAGGGGATGACAGAGAATGAGATGGCTGGCTCACTCACCGACTCGATAGACATGAGTTTGGGCGAACTCCAGGAGTTGGTGATGGACAGAGATGCCTGGTCTGCTGCGATTCATGGGTTTGCAAAGAGTCGGACACAACTGAATGACTGAACTGAACTCCTGTCCTGGAATCTGGGCACAAGCAGCTACTGATGAAGAAAAGGGAGAAAAAAATTAGAAAAAATTCCAGTTTAAATAATGGCCCATACTCAACAATAGAAAAGAATGAAATAATACCATTTGCAGTGTCATGGATTGATCTAGAGATAATCATACTAGGTGAAGGAAGCCAGAGAAAGACAAATATATGATATGACTTATTTGTGGAATCTAAAAAAAAATGATATCAGTGAATTCACTTACAAAACAGAAACATAGAGACATAGAGAACAATCTTATCTTTTACCAAAGGAGAAAAGCAGGAAGAGAGACAAATCAGGAGTTTGGGATTAAGAGAAATACACTAGTATATGCACACAACTACACACAAAATAGATGAGCAGTAAGGACAGGGAACTATATTCACTACCTTGTAATAGCCTATAATGGAAATATATATATAACACTTTTCTGTACACCTAAAACTAACACAACATTGTAAATCAATGATACTCCAATTGAAAAAAAAAAAAATCAATGGCCCACCTGCTTGCCTAAAATCGACAGAGGTGAAGCTGGCAGGCTTTTAGCTAGGGGGCCTCAGTGTTGGGGTTGATGATACTATGCTAAAGGCATTTTTCATGCAGGTGCCTAGAGCTCTGAGTGCAAACAACATTATGAGAGAAACAATAAATCTATTTATAGTTGATGCTGCAGCAACACTCTCCAAATTAAGGCAATTTACAGAATTTTTCAGGCATAACCAATCCATTAGTTCACAGACCTTTTTAATTCCCTGACTAACATGCTAATTATTCCCAGCATGACCAGATGAAACAGGCACAGGTTGACAATGGAGCATAAGAAGAGAAGGGTAATGGCGGAATTTAGGATATGTGTATGGATCAACTGGGGATCTTGGCAAAAAGCAGATTATGATTTTTTAATTTAATTTAATTGTTATTTTATATTGGAGGCCCTCCAAGACCTTCAGATAGGCCTGGCCCAGGTTCCTACGGAATCACTGGTTTGCCTGAGTCCCAGGGCACATGAAATCTCGGGTACATCCTCTCAGAGTGGAGTCTGTGTTTCCCCTAGTCCTGTGGAGCTCCTGCACACAAGACCCACTGCCCTTCAAAGCCAAATGCTCTGGGGGTTCCTCCTCAGCCAGATCCTCAGGCTGGAGACCCTGATGTGGGGACTCACAATTCTCAGTCCTGTGTGAAAACCTCTGTGAGATAATTATTTTCCAGTTTGTGAGTAGGTTACTTGGTGGATACCGGATTTGATTACGTTGTGGAAGTGCCTCTCCTACCATCTCGCTGTGGCTTCTTCTTTGTCTTTGGATGTAGAATATCTTTTTTGGTAGGTTCTGGTCTGTTTTGTAGATAGCTGTTCAGTAGTTAGGTGTGATTTTGTGTTTCTCTGAGAGGAGGTGAACTCAAGCCCTTCTACTCCATCATCTTGTCTTCTCCTTTCTAATTCGATGAATGGATTGCTTGCTTGCTTGCTTGCTTGTTTGCTAAGTCACTTCAGTCATGTCTGACTCTGTGTGACTCCATAGACGGCAGCCCACCAGGCTCCCCCATCCCTGGGATTCTCTAGGCAAGAACACTGGAGTGGGTTGCCATTTCCTTCTCCAATGCAGGAAAGTGAAAAGTGAAAGTGAAGTCACTCAGTCGTGTCCGAGTCATGATCCTTGGTTATCTGATGCCAGCAGAGCATCTCTGGGACCCTCAGTCACACAGCAGCAACCCAAGCAGCAGTGAGTGCTGGACTCAGGTTTCCTCAAGGATGAAGTGCAAGCTGAAGCAGGCATGGACCTGTGACTAGGAGGGTCACAAGAAGTAGGTGACCTCAGTTTCCTCTTATCTGGCTAATTTTTGTATTAGACTGGGCTCATTCAGCCATAAGTGATAGAATTCTAACATTTTCAGATAACCTGAATAAAAGAGATTGTGGCAGCCAAAGTCATCCGTGCTAGCTCCAGACTCCTGGCACACACATTCCACTCAAACAGATTCTTATTCAGCAGGTCTGGCGCTAGGCCTAAGGTTCTGTGTTTCTAACAAACTGCCAGGTAATTCCAATATTACTGGTCCTTGGAACACGTTTTGAATGGGCTCAGAGAATAGAAACAATTTCTAGAAATAAGAAAAAAAATTACTGGCTTTAGGTATGGACTAATACAAAAGATAGGATAACATACAAATTCTTTTGTTAAAATATAGCAAGAAACAGCCAAACATCAGTATGTTGCAACACAATTCTGGTCACCATAACCTTCTTAGCAATTTCTATTAGCATGGGGAACTCAACACACAGCAAATGCAAGACTGGTCCAGTAAAAACAAACAAAAAAAGTCTGTGTACGTGTTTCTTTACATTGTAAGCTGTTATTGAATAACGCATTTCCACACTAGAATTATTTTAACTAATAATAAATGTTTATGAGCTTTCATTAAATTTTACAACTTCTCATTAATGTTATCTTCTAAGACCAATCAGAAACACTGTAGACTCTTGGTAGATCTATGCATTGTTAGGAAGGTAAATTACCTTATATAAAAATATATTCCAAATGATTTTCCCATTAACCTTCATAGAAACTTAGATATGACATGAGATCAATATATAATGACTAGAGAAGAGATTAGACAAATGAATAGAACACAAGATAGAATTCCACAAAATCCAAGCTTAGCCAAATATGTCCTAAAACAAGATCACTGTTAGAAAAGAAGTGAAAAAAATAACTCAAAAGTACAAAAAGTCAAGAGTCTGTGACACCATGTATAAAGCAAATGAAAGCCACACATATAGATAATAGGTTGCTGCAGGATATATTATATAAATAATAAATTAGCACAAAGGAAGATCTAGAAATTCTATTATCACCACTGTGCAGAGCTTAGAAAGTCTTGCTTGCAAGGTTGGCCCTTGACTGGCATCTGGGGATTTCTCCACCATTTTGAGAACTGATGAGTCACTCACCATGCCTAAACTCTGTTTAAAAAATGTGGTTTAAGCTGAATATATACTTCATGCCTGGGAGATTAGAAATTTGGTATAGCCTAGGTAGAAGGTGACAAAATGACCAGCCCCCAGTAAAAATTCTTGACACTGCATCTAATGAGTTTCTGTGATAGACAACATTTCAAACAATCATCACAACTCAGTGCTGGGGAGCTAAATGTCATCCTCTGTGACTCTACTAGAAGAGGACTCTTTATAAACTTACATCTGATTACATTGAGACTTGATCCATGCAACTTTCCCTTTGATGATTTTTTAAGCCCTTTTGCTGTAATAAAATGTAGCTGTGAGTATAAACTGTATCTTGGGTTCTATGAGTCCTCCAAGAGAATTACCAAACCATGGAAAATTCTTGAGGACATCTGACATTCCATTTACAGTCATAATACATAAAATAACTATGGAGAAAAGTGAAACTGAATTTAGTTTGTGCAAATATCCTTCAACCTCACAGCCCAATAGCACTGTCATCTGTGTTTAACAATTATAGCTTCTTGACAGTCTTCACTTTTCTCACTACCAATCTCTGCTCTATTTTCAAACCCTGCACTTCAAACACTGCCTACCTTCTTACCACCTTACATCATGGATCCTATTTCTAATTTAATCTAATTCCCCAAATCTCACCTAGTTAACCTTTTTTTCCCATGTTACTTCTATTCTCATTGCTTACTAAAATATTCATATTTGTTAAGTTAAATAACTATTAGAAACATATGCTAATAGGATAAAGACTAATTTTTTTATTTTTTACTGAAATGTAGTTGATTTACAGTGCCTCAGATGTACAAAGTGATTCAATTATATATTCTTTTTCAGATTCTTCTCCATTGTAACTTATTACAAGATATTGAATATAGTTCCTGTTCTATAAAGTCAGTCTTTGTTATTTATCTATTTTATAGATAATAGTGTATATCTCTTTATCCTAAATTCCTAATTGATCCCACCCTACCTTTACCATTTGGTAACCATAAGGTAGCTTTAAATGTAAATGAGTCTGTTTCTGTTTTGTAAGTTCATTTGTGTCATTTTTTTAGATTTTGTACTTCAGTTCAGTTCAGTTCAGTCGCTCAGTTGTATACGACTCTTTGCGACCGCATGAATCGCAGCACGCCAGGACTTCCTGTCCATCACCGACTCCTGGAGCTCACTCAGACTCATGTCCATCGAGTGAGTGATCCCTTCCAGCGATCTCATCCTCGGTTGTCCCCTTCTCCTCCTGCCCCCAATCCCTCCCAGCATCAGAGTCTTTTCCAATGAGTCAGCTCTTTGCATGAAGTGGCCAAAGTAATGGAGTTTCAGCTCTAGCATCACTTCTTCCAAAGAAATCCCAGGGTTGATCTCCTTCAGAATGGACTGGTTGGATCTCCTCACAGTCCAAGGGACTCTCAAGAGTCTTCTCCAACACCACAGTTCAAAAACATCAATTCTTCAGAGCTCAGCCTTCTTCACAGTCCAACTCTCACATCCATACATGACCAGTGGAGAAACCATAGCCTTGACTAGACGGACCTTTGTTGGCAAAGTAATATCTCTGCTTTTATATGCTATCTAGGTTGGTCATAACTTTTCTTCCAAGGAGTAAGCGTCTTTTAATTTCATGGCTGCAGTCACCATCTGCAGTGATTTGAGAGCCCCAAAAAATAAAGTCTGACACTGTTTCTCCATCTATTTCCCATGAAGTGATGGGACCAGATGCCATGATCTTCGTTTTCTGAATGTTGAGCTTTAAGCCAACATTTTCACTCTCCTCTTTCACTTTCATCAAGAGGTTCTTTAGTTTTTCTTCACTTTCTGCCATAAGGGTGGTGTCATCTGCATATATGAGGTTATTTGTTGGGGGCCAGCGTGAGGAACTCCGCCGTTGGCAAAGGTCATGAGAAGGGGGCTTTGGCATATGCAAAGGTGTGATCAAGCCTCAGAAAATTCCCCTGTACCAGAGTCTGTCCAGTACTCTCACCTACGGGGGGGCTCTCCCCCATAACCGTTTCTCTCCGAGAAGGAGTAAACGTGCAGCTCCAAGGCAGTAAAAATTCCTGGGCATGACTAGAATGTTTCAATTTACAGGACTCCTCTGAAGGTTATCTAGCCTGCCTGTATATGTTCCTCCAGCCACAATAGCCCTCCAACCATGAGAAGCATGAGATGTTTTGACTTACTAAAGGCAAATTCTTGTGGGAAGTTAGAAATTATTAGTATAGTGGGTTGGTTGGGAATTATATTGGTAAAGGGTTTTTTCATTTGTTGTGTCAATAATTTCTGCTAATTCCCTGCCCTAGGTGGGACAAGGGCGTCTCAGGTTAAGCCTCTCTGTGGACACATGATTGTTTACTACCTCTCAACCATAAATAGCACAGAGAGTCTTGGAGTATTTTGAGAGTCTTAATTAACATAGGGCTTTTTCTTGTTGTTGAGTCAATGATTGCCGCCAGGCCTCCATATCCTTAGGTACCTGGGAATATATTAATCAATGTATTTGGAATATAGAAAAGGAAATATAGTAGTTTTTGATGTTAACAATATTAGACTTTGAGTTAATGAATTTTCTCTTTTGTAATAGATCACTGTACTTTGTTATAAATCACTCTGTCCTTGCTATGTAAAAATGTAACTTTATCACTATCTTAAGACTAAGTAGATCTTAAGGGGAATATTGGTGAAAGGATTTTTATTTGTTGGGCTGATGTTTGCTGCTAAATCTCCATATTCCCTGCCCTTATAATGAATATAACTAGCATATAGGAGAAATAAGTATTAACCTTTAAGCATATAGGAGAAATAAGTATTAACCTTTAAGATTAATCATGTTAACCTTGGGTTAAATAAATTCCTTTCTTGATTGTAACTCACTATACCCTCACCCTATAGGAATGCAACTTTATTTGGAGGGTGGTGCCTGGTTTAAGAAAAAACGTGCTTGGAAAAAATAAGTTTTCTGGTTATCAGAAAGAAAGAGTTGTAAATGTCAGCAGGCAGAAATGGCTTGAAGATGATGTAAAACCCCTAAGACCTTTTTTTATGTAAAGCACCTGATTTTGATAAGGTCCGGACTGCTGACCCCTGCATGACTCTGTATTCATCCCTATATGTAACAAAAGGTATATAAGCAAAACCCAAAATAAAGAAATCGGATCAGTTCCGGAAAGACTGATTCCCTCATGTCGTTCCTTTCTGCTCCCCAATTTTCTGGCTGAATTCCCGTCTGGAGCGTGGGTGCCCTCCATGCAGATGGTGCAAATTCTTGTCCAGAATTTTGTTGGTACCGCCACATAAACCAAGTTATTGAGCCCCTTCCTGTCTCTCCTACTATTTTCTGGCTGAATTCCCATCTGGTGCATAGGACCCACCAAGCATACTAATTTTGCCTGAGCTTCTAAGATCGGACCAGAGGGGGCCGCAGTGCCTCCTCTCCTTCTGGAGAATGAGAAGACACCTGCGGTCTACATAGGTGGTGATTGGTACCCTGTGTTAACCAAGTTATTCGGCCTCTTTTCGGCTGCTAAATTCCCAGTCCCTCTCTATCTGTAATTAGATAGTTTTTTCTAGGATGCCAACTCCATCCCCACCTTCGAATCACCCTGGATCCACCAGGGCTGGACCCCAGCAGTTATTGATATTTTTCCCAGCAATCTTTATTCCAGCTTGTGTTTCTTCCAGCCAAGCATTTCTCATGATGTACTCTGCAGTCCGCAGTGCCTCCTCTCCTTCTGGAGAATGAGAAGACACCTGCGGTCTACATAGGTGGTGATTGGTACCCTGTGTTAACCAAGTTATTCGGCCTCTTTTCGGCTGCTAAATTCCCAGTCCCTCTCTATCTGTAATTAGATAGTTTTTTCTAGGATGCCAACTCCATCCCCACCTTCGAATCACCCTGGATCCACCAGGGCTGGACCCCAGCAGTTATTGATATTTTTCCCAGCAATCTTTATTCCAGCTTGTGCATCTTCCAGCCAAGCATTTCTCATGATGTACTCTGCAGAAAAGTTAAATAAGCAGGATGACAATATATAGCCTTGACATACTCCTTTTCCTATTTGGAACCAGTCTGTTGTTCTATTTCCAGTTCTAACTGTTGTTTCCTGACCTGCATATAGGTTTCTCAAGAGGTAGGTCAGGTGGACTGGTATTCCCATTTCTTTCAGAATTTTGCACTTACATGTTATCAAATGATATTTAAATTTTTCTGTCTGACTTACTTAGGGTGATAAGCTCTAGATCCATCCATGTTTCTCCAAGTAACATTATCTCATTTTCTATAGCTGAGTAATATTCTATTGTGTGTATCACATCTTTATCCATTCATTTATTGATAGACATTTTGGTTGCTTCCATGTCTTAGCTATCGTAAGTAGCACTGCTATGAACATTGAGGTGCATATATCTTTTCTAATTAAGAGTTGCTATTTTTACAGATATATACCCAAAAGTCAGATAAGTATCATATGATAATTCTTTTTTTAGTTTTTTAAGGAACCTCCATACTGTTCTCCATAGTGCCTGTACCAATTTACATTCCCACCAATAGTGAAGGATGGTTCCTTTCTCTCCATACTCTCTATAGCATTTATCATTTGTAGAATTTTTTGAAAGACTAAAATCTTAATAGGATTTATATGGCCCTAAATTAGCTAGAAGTGGCCTATTGTCCCAGTTTTACCTTCTCTGAGTTCCAATTATGTTGCCTTCTTTCTATTGCTCAGATGCAACTAATTGTTCACCAGGTCTACACTTCTCTCTTCCTGAAATATCCTCTCTCTTTCCCTTGTTTATAACTAATTCTTCCTCCATACCTCAGCTCAATAGGAAGCTGCTCCTTTTATATGCTTCCATAGCATCATGGATGCTCTATGACATGGTGTCCATTATACTTACAGTTGGCATTAGTTTGTATTATTATCAGATAAATGCCTTTATGAGAGGAGACACTCTACAAAAGTAGGGATTATGTCTCTTTTCTTGGCAGTTACTCTACTGTGCTTAAATAACCTGAAACATGCTAAGAGCAAAGTATCTGTAAATGAAGAAATAAATTAATGTAGTCACTGTCCTAGATAACATAGCAGATAAGAAGGTAAATAAAATACAAAGTATTTCTCTAAGGAAATTCTACCTACAAGGTGAAATAAGTAAATATAGTTTACTGAAACATAAGAAGATGATATTAGTAAATGGAGATAGAAGAAAATAGAAACATTTTAGAAAGGTGGAAAAAGAAAAGAAATAATGCAATGTAAATGAATCGCTTGTCCTAGTTCTTTCCACAGCAAACATTCTATCCAAAGCTCCACATCCTATCTAGCCTGCACTCAAGCATCTTAACTAACCTTCTATCTTTCATTCTTGTTCCTATACCTTCAAATATTTCCCTTAAGTTCAGTGAATATATATATAAACAAATATATGTATATACACACACATCTACATCATACCCACACATATACATCATACACACACATATACACTATATATCGGAGAAAGCAATGGCACCCGACTCCAGTACTCTTGCCTGGAAAATCCCATGGATGGAGGAGCCTGGTGCGCTGCAGTCCATGGGGTCGCTAAGAGTTGGACAGGACTGAGCAACTTCATTTTCACTTTTCACTTTCATGCATTGGAAAAGGAAATGGCAACCCATTCCAGTGTTCTTGCCTGGAGAATCCCAGGGACGGTGGAGCTGGGTGGGCTGCCATCTATGTGGTTGCACAGAGTTGGACATGACTAAAGAGACTTAGCAGTACAGTTCATTTCAATTCAGTTGCTCAGTTGTGTCCGACTCTTTGTGACCCCATGAATTGCAACACGCCAGGCTTCCCTGTTCATCACCATCTCCTGGAGCCCACTCAGACTCACATCCACTGAGTCTGTGCGCTGCAGTCCATGGGGTCGCTAAGAGTTGGACAGGACTGAGCAACTTCATTTTCACTTTTCACTTTCATGCATTGGAAAAGGAAATGGCAACCCATTCCAGTGTTCTTGCCTGGAGAATCCCAGGGACGGTGGAGCTGGGTGGGCTGCCATCTATGTGGTTGCACAGAGTTGGACATGACTAAAGAGACTTAGCAGTACAGTTCATTTCAATTCAGTTGCTCAGTTGTGTCCGACTCTTTGTGACCCCATGAATTGCAACACGCCAGGCTTCCCTGTTCATCACCATCTCCTGGAGCCCACTCAGACTCACATCCACTGAGTCAGTGATGCCATCCAGCTACCTCATCCTCAGTCGTCCCCTTCACCTCCTGCCCCCAATCCCTCCCAGCAGCAAAGTCTTTTCCAATGAGTCAACTCTTCGCAGGAGGTGGCCAAAGTACTGGAGCTTCAGTTTTAGCATCATTCCTTCCAAAGAAATCCCAGGGCTAATCTCCTTCAGAATGGACTGGTTGGATCTCCTTGCAGTCCAAGGGACTCTCAAGAGTCTTCCCCACACCACAGTTCAAAAGCATCAGTTCTTCTGCACTCAGCCTTCTTCACAGTCCAACTCTCACATCCATCCATG
>SJYC01066739.1:0-15586 GCA_006408675.1 Madoqua kirkii
TCCCAGCATCAGAGTCTTTTCCAATGAGTCAACTCTTCGCATGAGGTGGCCAAAGTACTGGAGTTTCAGCTTTAGCATCAGTCCTTCCAAAGAATACCCAGGACTGATCTCCTTCAGAATGGACTGGTTGGATCTCCTTGCAGTCCAAGGGACTCTCAAGAGTCTTCTCAAACACCACAGTTCAAAAGCATCAGTTCTTCGGCGCTCAGCTTTCTTCACAGTCCAACTCTCACAACTATACACGACCACTGGAAAACCATAGCCTTGACTAGAGGGACCTTAGTCAGCAAAGTAATGTCTCTGCTTTTGAATATGCTATCTAGGTTGGTCATAACTTTTCTTCCAAGGACTAAGCGTCTTTTAATTTCATGGCTGCAGTCACTATCTGCAGTGATTTTGGAGCCCCCAGAAATAAAGTCTGACACTGTTTCCACTGTTTCCCCATCTATTTCCCATGAAGTGATGGGACCAAATGCCATGATCTTCGTTTTCTGAATGTTGAGCTTTAAGACAACTTTTTCACTCTCCTCTTTCACTTTCATCAAGAGGCTTTTTAGTTCCTCTTCACTTTCTGTCATAAGGGTGGTGTCATCTGCATATCTGAGGTTATTGATATTTCTCCTGGCAAGCTTGATTCCAGCTTGTGTTTCTTCCAGCCCAGCGTTTCTCATGATGTATTCTGCATATAAGTTAAATAAGCAGAGCTTTCTTTTAGATATACTGCAGGCCTATCAAATGGAAATGTATGGTCTTTGTATAAAAGATACTTTAGAGAATTGTTTCAATATTTTTTTAATGCTTCAAATTGTTCTTAATATCCCATGAACATTTGCATTGCTGATACAGCATCTAAATTTCTGCTTTTACACGCAACTCTACTGTGTGGTCTGTTGATCTTAAAGAAGCAGGGGGAAAAAATAAAAAATAAACATTGTTTGGTCCTATTCTGGGCTGTAGTATTTTTGTTTAGGCCAAACATACCTCAAAAACAGAAAATGCGGATAAGCTCGCAGGTCTGAAGTCTTCAGTCTAATGCTCTTTCCAACTGAGCTATTTTGGCCACCTGGTCTGAAGTCTTATGAACTCAAAATCAAATTGTATTTTTTATTAATTTTTATTAATTAATTTTCATTAATTTCAGCTATTTTAATGCTCATAATAGAATCAGACATAATTTTAGAAAGTGCTTGGAAAGTACAAGTTACATAGTTATGCTAGTAATAGATTGCTACACACTGTATATAACATTTATTTTCAATTTTACTAAAAATATTTTACATTTTTTTTTCTTATTGTATTTCAAAAAGTAGAGAGAAAGTAAAGAAGAATCTTAATTTGGACCTCTTTGATGGTGTTATTAGTTGCATTTTACAGTCAAGCAAAACTGAATTTGAGTCTTTAAAACTGTAAGAAAGCAAATTTGTGTTGTCTTAAGTCACTAAATTTGAAGTAATTCATTAGAGCAGTAAGGGGGAACTAATACCAAGGAGGAAATCAAGCCTTCTATCCAATTACTAAGGCCAGACCAGACAGTGCCAGAATTGATGCATTCTGAATCCAAAGCTCTTCCCATAAGTGAGTTGCCTCTTTACCTTGATCAAGCTATCATTTCAGTTATTTGTATTAACACTGAAAATAACAAGAAGAGCCATTTAATTAAATAATCTAGATTTTTATTTCAAGCCTCCCTGGTAGCTTGAGATGGCTGGATGGCATCACTGACTCAATGGACGTGTGTCTGAATGAACTCCGGGAGTTGGTGACGGACAGGGATGCGATTCATGGGGTCACAAAGAATCGGACACAACCAGGCAACTGAAATGAACTGAGTAAAATCTTTCTATTGTTAGTTCTAATCCTTTCATCTTAAAATGTAAATTGTGGGACTGGGCCTAGTAAGATCTTTACAACCTTGAGACTTTTTTGATTTATTATAATAACCAATTTTAAAAGTATATAATTCCCTTCCTAAGACTAGTAAGCAGGGCACTCTCCATCTCCCTTCTTATGTCTATGTCAGGAACTTTCTCTGTCCCTTTTTCACTTTAATAAAACTCTGCTACACAAAAGCTCTTGAGTGATCAAGACTGATCCCTGGTCTGGAAGCTAAATCTTCTTCTTTGGAGATCACGAATCCGACATCGTTTACCATAAGCTATCACTGGGACATGCAAACTATCGATTCTTATATATGTAGGCAGCTCAACTGTCAGTCTGGGGGCCAAAAAATATGGCTGGACAGAAAAGGTGGGTTGCACCTTATCTGTAGCTAGGGTCCAATCAACCACTGCTAGCTTTCAGGAACTATCTTAACTTTCTTGGCTATCTTTGAAGTGGTTCTGGATCTTGAGAGGGTAGTATCTTTTGTACACTCTTTGACAAGGCTTCTTATGACCAAGAGGTTGTTCAATACTGCCAGAAATAGTTGCTGTTTGTCTCTGCTGAAACCTGGCAAGCTATTTGAAAAATAACTTTTTTTTCTTTTAAGTAGCTCTATTGTCAGCAGTTGGCCAAACTGGAAGGTGACATTCAGAGCTTCACAGGAACTCTTCAAAAGCCTTCTCCCCTAAGCTAAAATGAAACTATGTAACCAGAAAGAAAGAAAAGCAGTCTTTCCAAAATGAAATAGCTGTAAATCTAGACCATGGAATTTTCTGATTTCCATCTTGGTTGAGGATCTTCTCTATAATATAAAGGAGCAAACAAAGATAATGTAGCCTGATGGATGGGTTTGCTTCTTGATGTGATTCAAGTTGCAAACCAAGTTCTTGAGAAATTAAAAAAAAAGCTCATATTGTTTTATAAATTTAGTCTTCACAAGAACAAAAATGCAGCTGCAGAAGCAATTCAGATCTCACCTATCCTTTTTTACCAATCTCAAAATCTTCCTTATTCATCTCAAAAGCCTTATAGATACTGTAAAAGATCTGGACTTGGGAAACAAAAGTTCTGCTTGGTGGAACTTATATTCTTTCTCTGTACCTTTAGAGAGTCATCTCTAGGAACACAGGTCATTCTTATCAGAATTTAATGGGAAAAAGGTAGTCTTTTCAACAAATGGGTGTGAACAACTAGAAATCCACATCAAAAAAGAAGAAGAAGAACACACACAGACCTACGTGTTTAATAAAAATTAATGCAAAATAGATCATAGTGCTTTCAGCAAAAATGGTGGAATAAGGAATTCAAAATTATGCAACTCCATAAAAACAACAAAAATATGGGTAAAACCTGTCAGAATCAACTTTATGAAATCTAATTAAATTAAAACCCTGTAACCAAGTCAGAGAGTGCTAATTCAAGGAATATGGCTGATTTTTGGTAAGAACAGTGAAACTTTGGGACATTCTAAACTGCCCCCAATACAGCCTCCACTCTCCAGCTCAGGAATAAAGTGTCAACATGACATCCCCCGTTTCCAGTATTAGAAGAAGAATCACAGCAGGCCCCACTCACAACCACTTATAATTTATTTATCTGACCTGTCTGATAGCACAGCTCAAAAGCTTTGAGTTTATTTCAGCTAATTCAAAACTGGTCCAGTATTAAAGCTGCTTCCTAGGGAGAATCTGTCAAAAATATTTACAGACTGATGCTGCCTGAAGAGATGAGTGGTATATGAGGTGAAGCTCCAATTGGGAAATCCCAATAAATTCACACAAATGGAATTAAAACTATATATAAAAAAAAATCAACAAGTGGCATTATATAAGATAACCCACAAAAATCAATTATTTCTATACACAATGAAAATCTATAAAGGAAATGAAAATTATCCCAATTTCATCAAAGATAATAAATACCAAGAATTAATTTACTCAAGGAGGTATAAAACTTTTAACACTGAAACTGCAAAATATCACAGAAAGAATTAAAAAATCTAAATAAGTGAAATGACATCTCATGTTTCTGAATTGGAAGTCCTTAATACTGTTCATATCACAATATTACCCAAGACAGTCTACAGATTTATAACCCCTATCAAAATTCAAAGCTTTTTTTCTTTTTTACAGAAATGAAAAAGGTGATTCTCAAATTTATAAGTAACTTGCAAGGGATCCCGAACAGACAAAACAATAAAGAAAAAGAACAAAGTTGCAAGATTCACACAATCTGGTTTTAAACTGATTACAAAGCTACAGTAATCAAAATGGTGTGGTACTAACAGAAGGATAGACAGATAGACCGATAGAACTGAGAGTCAAGAAATAAACCCATACATCTGTGCTCAATTAATTTTCAATAGGGGTAAGCTGCTGCTGCTGCTGTTAAGTCTCTTCAGTCGTGTCCGACTCTGTGCGATCCCATGAACAGCAGCTCACCAGGCTGCCCTGTCCCTGGGATTCTCCTGGCAAGAACACTGGAGTGGGTTGCCATTTCCTTCTCCAAATAGGGGCAAGGGGTAACACCAAATCATTCAACAGGAAAGCAGTAGTCTCTTTAGCAAGTGATTCTGAAACAACTGGTTCTTCACAAGCAAAAGAATGAAGTTAGATGTTTACCTGAGAATACATACAAAAATTAACTCAAAATAGACAAAGCCCTAAGTGTGAAAGCTAAAAAATATGAAACTATCAGAAGTAAACAGGCAAAAATCATCATATTCTTGAATTAAACAATTTCTTATATATATATGAATCCAAACACACAAAAAATAGAAATTGGAGTTCATTGAAACTGAAAACATTTCTGCATCAAAGAAATGACATTATCAAGAGTAAAAAGACAACCTACAGTATGAGAGAAAATATTTACATATTATATATCCAATAAAGGTATACAATCCAGAATATATACAGAATTTTTATACCTCAAGACAAAAACAAAAAACAGTTAAAAATGAGAAAATACTCTATTGAATAGACATTTCACCCAAGAAGATATGCTAGTGGCCAAGAGGTTCATGAAAAGAAGCTCAATACCATAAGTTATTAAGGAAATGCAAATCAAAACCACAGTAAGATACCAACACCCAGGAGGATGACTAAATGTTTTATATACACAGTATCAAGTGCAGTTAAGTATTAGAAAAATTGGAGCCCTTGCGCATTCTGGTTGGAATGTAAGGTGGTGAAGCCACTGTAGAAAAGTTTGGCAGTTCCTAGCACTTCCATTTCTAATTATAAACAAGTATTCATACAAAATACATAATATGTATGTTCATAGCAGCATTATTTATAGTAGGCAAAAAGTAGAAACAATCCAAATGTCCACCAACTGAGGGATGGATAAACAAAATACAGTAACTACACAGTGGAATATTATTTAGTCATAAAGAAGAATGAAGTATTCTTATATGTTATTAAAAAGATGGCCTTTGAAAGCCTCATGCTAAGTCAAAAAAAAACAGAGAAAAAAAGGCCAAATAGCATATGACTCCATTTACATATAAAAAGTTCAGAATAGGCAACTCCATAGAGACAGGAGATTTAGTGGCTTATTAGGGATGAGGATGAGGGAATAAGTGGGATTCCAGAAAAGAAAAAGGATATTAGGGAAAACTTAAGGAAATCTAAATATTAAAGTATGAGTTTTAGTTAACAATAACATCTCAGACTGCAAGGAGATCCAACCAGTCCATTCTGAAGAAGCTCAACCCTGGGATTTCTTTGGAAGGAATGATACTAAAGCTGAAACTCCAGTACTTTGGCCACCTCATGCGAAGAGCTGACTCATTGGAAAAAACTCTGATGTTGGGAGGGATTGGGGGCAGGAGGAGAAAGGAACGACCGAGGATGAGATGGCTGGATGGCATCACGGACTCGATGGACGTGAGTCTGAGTGAACTTCGAGAGATGGTGATGAACAGGGAGGCCTGGCGTGCTGGGACTCATGGGGTTGCAAAGAGTCAACACAACTGAGCGACTGAACTGAATTGTAACAAATGTACTATCAGTCAGTCAGTCAGTTCAGTCACTCAGTCGTGGCCGACTCTTTGCAACCCCATGAACTGCAGCACATCAGGCCTCTCTGTCTATCACCAACTCCCGGAGTACACCCAAACTCATGTGCATTGAGTCAGGGTTGCCATCCAGCCATCACATCCTTGGTGGTCCCCTTCTCCTCCTGCCCCCAATCCCTCCCAGCATCAGAGTCTTTTTACAGGGAGGCCTGGCGTGCTGGGACTCATGGGGTTGCAAAGAGTCAACACAACTGAGCGACTGAACTGAATTGTAACAAATGTACTATCAGTCAGTCAGTCAGTTCAGTCACTCAGTCGTGGCCGACTCTTTGCAACCCCATGAACTGCAGCACATCAGGCCTCTCTGTCTATCACCAACTCCCGGAGTACACCCAAACTCATGTGCATTGAGTCAGGGTTGCCATCCAGCCATCACATCATTGGTGGTCCCCTTCTCCTCCTGCCCCCAATCCCTCCCAGCATCAGAGTCTTTTCCAATGAGTCAACTCTTCGCATGAGGTGGCCAAAGTATTGCAGTTTCAGCTTTAGCATCAGTCCTTCCAATGAACACCCAGGACTGATCTTTAGAATGGACTGGTTGGATCTCCTTGCAGTCCAAGAGACTCTCAAGAGTATTCTTCAACACCACAATTCCAAAGCATCGATTCTTCGGTGCTCAGCTTTCTTCACAGTCCAACTCTCACATCCATACATGACCACTGGAAAAACTACAACTTTGACTAGACGGACCTTTGTTGGCAAAGTAATGTCTCTGCTTTTGAATATACTATCTAGGTTGGTCATAACTTTTCTTCCAAGGACTAAGCGTCTTTTAATTTCATGGCTGCAGTCACCATCTGCAGTGATTTTGGAGCCCCCAGAAATAAAGTCTGACACTGTTTCCACTGTTTCCCCATCTATTTCCCATGACGTGATGGGACCAGATGCCATGATCTTCGTTTTCTGAATGTTGAGCTTTAAGCCAACTTTTTCACTCTCCACTTTCACTTTCATCAAGAGGCTTTTTAGTTCCTCTTTACTTTCTGCCATAAGGGTGGTGTCATCTGCATATCTGAGGTTATTGATATTTCTCCCAACTATCTTGATTCCAACTTGTGCTTCTTCCAGCCCAGCATTTCTCATGATATACTCTGCACAGAAGTTCACTAAGCAGACTGACAATATACATCCTTGACATACTCCTTTTCCTATTTGGAACTAGTCTGTTGTTCCATGTCCAGTTCTAACTGTTGCTTCCTGACCTGCATATAGGTTTCTCAAGAGGCAGGTGAGGGGGTCTAGTATTCCCATCTCTTTCAGAATTTAATGGGAAATAGCTGTGGAATATATGGCAACAGAAAACAATTTTAAAGAAAATGGGCCAGGCTGGAGTGTCTCTCTGCATCCCTCCCACAACCACCGGCTCTGCAACCAGGACCGACTAGCCCGGAGTCCAGCGACTGTAGTGGAAAGCAACCGGGGGAGGCGACGGCGGGCTGGAGATGGATGAGAAGCCAGGCCCCTGGGTGGTGTTGCCCGATGAGGCCGCCACCGCCGCCTACCGGCTGCGTTCTCTCTCCTCAGCTAGTGCCTGTGGGATGGGTGGCCAGGAGCCAGACTCACCCCCAGCCTCATCTCCAGGGCTAGCTCGGCAGCTCGGCCCCCTGCAGAGTCCAGGCCGTCCACTGAGACTGCGGCCCCGTTCTGCGCTAGGAGCTTACTCTCTGGTGACTCACCCAGCCTGGCCACCGCTGGCCCTCTCCGTGCCCAGAGGCGGTGGCATACTGGTGCAGCAGCTGCTCTGAGTTTTTAGATGAAAGGAACGCGCCCAAGTGGAGGCTGCTGGTGTCTGCACTGAAAAATGTTCAGGGGCAAGTTCATCCTACCATTGAGTCTAGTGATGATGCTCTTCAGTATGCTGAAGAATTAATTTAGCAATTAAATATGCAATGTCAAGCTCAGCCCCTGAGTTCTTCAGATGAAGAGGAACATGTTCAAAAAAGTTTCCCTCATCCAGTTGATAAATGGGCAATAGTTGATGCCCAGTCGGCTATTGAAAAGAGGAAGCAAGGAAATTTTTTCTCTCTCCCAGTAGAAAAAAAAATTCACCTTTTGTTAAAGGAGGTCCTAGATTATAAAAGTGACCACCAGGTTTCTGTTTATAGTGTTAGAACAGATTTCTGCAGACATTTAAAAGTTGGTGCAAAATATACAGCATTATAAAATAGTTTACAGTGTTAGCATAGATTTCTGCAGACATTTTAAAGTTGGTGCAAAATATACAGCATTATGAAATTATAAAACAAGATATTAAAGTGTAAATATATGCTGATAAAGTATTGATGGATATGGTTCATCAAGATGTAGAAGATATATTATCTTTAGCTGATGAAAGAGCCTTCCACCTCAGGAGAGCAATGTTATTTTGATTTTGTAAAAGCATTTATGGCAGAAATTTGACATACATAAGGGAAATCAAATTATAAACATTTTTAGAGAGCACTCTGTCATTAACACAAAACTGCTTTTCAGCTAATGATATAGAAAATACACTTGGTCATATAGTGGATATACAAGAACCTCGTGGAAAGTTACTGGGCCATATAGAAGATACTGTAGAAATGACAGATGAAGGCAGTCACCATCCATTAGTAGGAAGCTGCTTTGAAGACAGCAGAGGAACTGGCATTTGATCCATTTGAATCATACACTCAAGATATTCTATGACCTGGTTTTCATGATCATTTCCTTAGTCAGCTATCAAAGCCTGGAGTGGCACTTGTGTTGTTTGTCAGTCGCTGTGTCCAACTCTTTGCAACCTCATGGACTGAGCATGCCAGACTTCCCTGTCCTTCATCATCTCCTTGAGTTTGTTCAAATTCACATCCATTGAGTTAGTGATGCTATCCAACCACCTTCCTCTGTCACCCCCTTTTCCTCTTGCCCCCAGTCTTCTCAGTCAATAGGCAAAGGTTTCAGAGAAGCTGTTCAATATGTTTTACCCAGGCTACTTCTAGCCCATTTACCACTGTCTACATTACTTCAAATTTCTGAAGCAGTAAGAAGAGTGAAGAACAAAAAGACAAGGAATGTTTGAAATAAGCAATAACAGCTTTGCTTAATGTTCATAGTGGTATAGGAAAAAAATATGTTCTAAAAGTCTTGCAAAACGTAGACTGGGTAAATCTGCATGTTGAATTTATAGTCAGCAAATGAAGGGGAAACGACTAGCAATCAAGAAAATGAATGAGATTCAGAAAAATATTGATGGTTGGGAGGAAAAGAACTGGACAGTGCTGCAATGAATTTGCAATGGAAGGAACTCTTACACATGTAGGAGAAACATGAAAAACATATTTCTCTTTGATGGCTTAATGATTTGCTATAAATCAAATCATGGGTAGCTAAAACTTCCTGGTGCTAGCAATGCAGAATATCACCTTAAAGAAAAGTTTTTTATGAGAAAAGTACAAATTAATGACAAAGATGACATGAGTGAGTACAAGCATGCTTTTGAAATAATTTAAAAGATAAAATACTCTTATGTTTTCTGCCAAGTCAGATGAAGAGAAAAACAGTTGGATGGCAGCATTGATATCTTTATCATATCAGAGAACGGAAAGGATGGTTGATGTGACAATACTTTAGGAAGAAAAGGAGGAGCAGATGAGGCTCCCTAGCGCTGATGTTTATAGATTTGCAGAGCCTGATTCTGAAGAAAATATCATATTTGAAGAAAACAAGTAGCCCAAAGCTGGAATTCCAGTCATCAAAGCAGGAATTGTTATTAAACTTACAAAAAGGCTCACATACCATATATACATAGATCCCAATTTTGTTCAGACATTTCTTACAACATATAAATCCTTTTGTAAACCTTAAGAACTATTGAGTCTTTTAATAGAAAGGTTTGAAATTCCAGAGTCTGAGCCAACAGAAGCTGATTGCATAGCTTTAGAGAAGATTAGCCCTTGAGTGCAGAACTGAAAAAGGTTTAGAAAAAAATATATACAGCCTGTGCAGGTGTGAGCATTAAATGTATGTTGGCACTGAGTAGTGCACCACTATGATTCTGAAAGAGATTCAGATCTTTTGCAGCTAATGGAGGAATTTATTGGAACAGTAAGAGGTAAAGCAATGAAAAAACTGGGTTGAATCCATCACTAAAATAATCAAAAGGAAAAGAACTGAGTTGCAAGAGACAATGGACCAGGTCATAATATTACATTTCAGAGTTCACCTCCCACGGATGAATGGCATATAAGCAGACCTGGTGGAAAGAGAGAATTTTGACCACATAGAGACTTTGACCTGCTCTCCTTAAACCAGCAGAAATTGCTCGACAGCTCACTCTATTTGAATCAGATTTATATCAAACTGTACAGTCATCAGAGTTAGTTGAAAGTATGTGGGCAAAAGAAAACAAAGAGATTAATTCTCCTACCTTTCTGAAAATGATCCAGCATACCATTAATTTCACTCTGTGGTTTGAGAACTATAAAGACTGAAAACTTAGAAGAAAAAGTAGCTCTGGTGAGCTGAATAATTGAGATTCTGCAAGTCTTTCAAGAGCTGAACGTCAATGGTGTCCTTGAGGTTGGCTGTACTGTTAAATTACCTGTTTACAGATTAGACCACATGTTTGAGCAAATACAAAGGTGCCAAAAGAAAATTTTACAAACAGTTCATGAACTATGGGAAGATCACTGTAAGAAACATCTGAGGGGAAAAAAAGAGAAATATTTGGCAAAATGCAGGTCTGTTAATCCACCATATGTGCCTTTCTTTGGAATTTATCTAATATCTTGAAAACAGAAGAAGGCAGTCCTGAGGTCCTAAAAAGGCATGGAAAAGAGCTTATAAACTTTAGTGAAGGGAAGAACATTGCAGAAAATTTGCAGGTGAAATCCAGAAATACCAAAATCAGTCTTACTGTTTATGACTAAAATCAGGTATCAAAAAGTTCTTTGAAAACTTGAATCCAATGGGAAACAGTATGGAAAAAGAATTTACAGACTATCTTTTCAACAAATACCTAGAAACAGAACCATGAAACCCTAAGCCTCTCCAAAAGAATATAGCCATTCACTAAAATCTCCCAGTATTTGTCCATTAAACCCAAGACCAGGTACTATGAGACATCCCACACCTCCACAGTAAGAGCCAAGGAAAAATAGTTAAAGTAGAACCCCTGAAATTGAAACAGAAAATATAGCATCTGCACCAAATTCTTCAAGAACACCATCAACACCTTCTCATGCTTCTGGTGCTTCCAGTACCACAGATGTTTGCAGCATACCTGACTCTGACCATTCAAGCCCTTTCATTCAAGATCTGCTTCAGTATCATCTATAAGTTTAACCAAGAGCACTGATGAAGTGGCTGTTCCTACCCTCCTGTTCCCTCTCTAAGATGACAAGAATCTGCTCCAGCAGAATCTTCACCATCAAAGATGACATCTACGCATTTAAACAGCCACCCAGCAATTCCTCTGGGGCAACCCATGCCAAAAGCCTATTCACCACAATATTCAGTATCAGACCAGACCTCTATTTCAGGCCCTCCTGAAAGCTCTCCCTTGTTACCTCCAAGAGAACCCATGAGGACACCTGATGTTTTCTTAAACTCACCACTATACCTCTAACCTACCACTTTGGGGAAAAAAGTGACCACAGTAATGTCTTTGTCCCAAAGTGCCCTTTCCTAAAGGCATGGAAAAGAGCTTATAAACTTTAGTGAAGGGAAGAACATTGCAGAAAATTTGCAGGTGAAATCCAGAAATACCAAAATCAGTCTTACTGTTTATGACTAAAATCAGGTATCAAAAAGTTCTTTGAAAACTTGAATCCAATGGGAAACAGTATGGAAAAAGAATTTACAGACTATCTTTTCAACAAATACCTAGAAACAGAACCATGAAACCCTAAGCCTCTCCAAAAGAATATAGCCATTCACTAAAATCTCCCAGTATTTGTCCATTAAACCCAAGACCAGGTACTATGAGACATCCCACACCTCCACAGTAAGAGCCAAGGAAAAATAGTTAAAGTAGAACCCCTGAAATTGAAACAGAAAATACAGCATCTGCACCAAATTCTTCAAGAACACCATCAACACCTTCTCATGCTTCTGGTGCTTCCAGTACCACAGATGTTTGCAGCATACCTGACTCTGACCATTCAAGCCCTTTCATTCAAGATCTGCTTCAGTATCATCTATAAGTTTAACCAAGAGCACTGATGAAGTGGCTGTTCCTACCCTCCTGTTCCCTCTCTAAGATGACAAGAATCTGCTCCAGCAGAATCTTCACCATCAAAGATGACATCTACGCATTTAAACAGCCACCCAGCAATTCCTCTGGGGCAACCCATGCCAAAAGCCTATTCACCACAATATTCAGTATCAGACCAGACCTCTATTTCAGGCCCTCCTGAAAGCTCTCCCTTGTTACCCCAAGAGAACCCATGAGGACACCTGATGTTTTCTTAAACTCACCACTATACCTCTAACCTACCACTTTGGGGAAAAAAGTGACCACAGTAATGTCTTTGTCCCAAAGTGCCCTTTCCCCCTTACACCACCTCCTCCTCAAATACCTTTTCCACATGGCACAAGAAGGTATCTGCCATCACCACTAACACAAGAAGTGGACATGCATTCCACTGCTGGGTCACTTGTTCCTTGATGACAAAGCATTTCTCAACATATTCCCTAAACTCCCTCCAAAATCTTACAAAAGGGAGCACATACCCATCCACACACAGAGATGGACTACCACTGTTGGAGAATGCCCATTTTTCCCAAGTTCCTCTGTACCAGGATGTATGTTTTCCTAGCCCCAAATCCATTGACGGTGGTGGATGCACTGAATGTGCCAGCATTGAGGGCTTAAAATGAGGACTCCAAACACTAATGATTCTACTTCAAGATGCAGTATAAGACAATAAAATTTAATCTAGATGTAATTACAAAATGGAAATGGTATCTGTTTAAAATATGGAAAGACTTTAGAGGAACTGGACAACTGATTGCACTTGAAAATCAAGTAAAGGGACCTTTTTCCAGCCAGTAAGCAGAAGTTCTCTTTTTGTGAGGTGATCTTTATTATTAAAGGGGTAGAAAACATAGTTTTGTGTAAAACAGGGCCACAGCTTTTGTAATTCAAAATATTAGGCACTTTTAAAAAATAAATCTTAAACAGGGATCTTGAAATCCCCCTTTGCTTTTCTTTGCTTTTACTTGTCCTCCTTTAGAATATTTTCTTAAAAATCATTCAGAGGACTGCGAGAAAAGGATGTGGTACCTGACATTATAGTAATCAAGGCCCAGCACTGTACTGCTGTTCTGCTTACAGATTATTACAGCAAACTGAATGGGTACTGAGGCTTCACCAAAGAAGTACTTCTATTTTTTAAGAATAAAGCAATGGCACCCCACTCCAGTACTCTTGCCTGGAAACTCCCATGGACAGAGGTGCCTGGTAGGTTGCAGTCCATGGTTGCAGTTCACTTTCACTTTTCACTTTCATGCATTGGAGAAGGAAATGGCAACCCACTCCCGTGTTCTTGCCTGGAGAATCCCAGGGATGGCGGAGCTCAATGGGCTGCCGTCTGTGGGGTCACACAGAGTCGGACACGACTGAAGCGACTTAGCAGCAGCAGCAGCATACCAATTTTATCAGAAAAGACCCTGATGCTGAAAAAGATTGAAGGCAGAAGGAGAGGGGACGACAGAAGCTGAGATGATTGGATGGCTTCACTGACTTGATGGACATGAGTTTGAGCAAGCTCCGGTAGTTGGTGATGGACACAGAAGCCTGGCATGCTACAGTCCGTGGGGGTCACAAACAGTTGGATAAGACCGAGTAACTGAACTGAACTGATACCAATTTTAAGAACATTCCCCTACTCACTGTCCCTACACAAACAAAATGTGGTGGTCTTGCCTTCAAACAAGAGAAGTTTTATGTCATTCACAATGACAGAAGAACTTTTAAAAAGATGTAACTGTCAAGTATATGATTTATATTTAGCAAACTGCTAACTTATGCTAGATTGTCATTTTCCCCCATTCTCCCACAAAAGTTTACTGGTTTTCCACGTTCTGGCTTGTGGCTGTCCCTCTAACCATACTACGGAAAAGCAGTCACTCAGTGTGAAAGGAGCAGTGAACACCTTCATTTTAATTGCTGAGCGGTATTCTATTGTATGCATATATTACAATTTATTCATTCATCTGTTGTTTCTAGTTTTTGATTGTTAAGAATATAGCTGTAAAGAACTTAGTGTACATTTTTGTGTAAACATCTGTTTTTATATTGATTGGTTAAATACTGAAGAGCAAGATTTCTGGGTTGTTACAGTTATTATATGTAGTGTCAAGCTTTTCTGACATGGTTGTTCCATTTTACATTTCGGTGAGCAGTGTGCAGGAGTTGCAATTGTTCCACAGTTTTGTCAATGCTTCATATTGTCACTTTTTTATATAGCTGTTCTAATAGCTATTTTATTTAATTGTGGTTTTCATTTGAATATCCCTGATGAATAATGACGTAAGGCATTTTTCACTTATTTATTGGTCACTGTGTATCTTATTTTGTGAAGCATCAGTTCAAATCATTTGCCACTTTTTAGTTTGGGTTGTTTTATTAAAATGAATCCACAAAGCAAAATATACCCACATGTATAAATACCAAAACCACACATTTGAAGACAAAAGCAAGTTTTATAAAACATTCTCACTGATATTACTTGTAAAACAATGTTATTACATATATATACATGCAATGATATATGTGCATTATTGTAAAATTATGAGATGTGTGGGATCAATATTAACCAAATTTAGAATCTGTGGAAGATGGCAATGGTTACAGTTTGTAGAATGGACTATGAAAAGCTTCCTGTGAATCTGGATTGGGGCACTGAGGTCATATATACTAGAGTGTTCTAGCCAGTACACCAGCTACACTCACACTCAGTGTTTCTGGTTACTGAACATAGTAAGAGGAAGCAGAAGCAGTCTCAAAGCTACCTCTTGCTGATCCTGGAAATTGTTCTGATGTGGATCTAGTCCATTCTGAGATGCCCCAGAGGTAGGCCTGGGGCTGAACAAAACCATTAGGCAGTACAGTCATCCCTCAGCATCTGCTGGGGATTGGCTCCAGGATATCTCTTCAAATAACAAAATCAGGTGATGCTCAAGTCTTTCACAGTAGGCCCTCCATACCCTCAGGTTCTGCATCTGTGGATTCAACCAACCACAGAACCACAGACAGGAAAACACAGACATGCAGGAACTATATTTGCATGAGTAATAACATAGTTGGGGTTCAGATTCGTCAAACACATGTAATAACTCTTGATGGGGAGGACCATGAGCTGACATGTGTTTCTCCAAAAGTAATATCAGAGATTTAGAAGATTATTCAGTGTGTGCTTTTAGAAAAGCTTCACATTCCACAGTTAATATTTTTGTAAATGTCTATTTTCAGTTTTATTTCTATGAAAAAATTTGAAATTAGTACAAAACATAACATTTAGAATAAGGAAAAATTCTGTCCATATTTCCTAAGTTGATAGACTTCCTTCAAAACAAACTTCAGCTATAATAAAATCTGAATTCTGTTAAAACCTTCACATTCAAAAAATCTTTAAGATTTCATCTCAGTATCAATTTCCAGAT
>SJYC01066740.1:0-24379 GCA_006408675.1 Madoqua kirkii
ATATGGGGTGGGAGGTGGGGGAGGGCTTCGGGATTGGGACCTCGTGTACACCTGTGGCTGATTCATGTCAGTGTATGGCAAAACAAATACAGTATTGTAACGTAGAATAAAGTAAAAAAAAGAAAAGAAAAGAAATAGATTTTTTCTGGAACTCTCTTCCTTTTTCCATGATCCAGCAGCAGCATACATCATATATATATATAATATATACAGTATTTAGTTGTGTCCAAATCTTTGCAGTCCTATGGATTGCAGCCCACAAGGCTCCTCTGTCTATGGGATTTTCCTGGCAAGAATTTTGGAGGGGGTTACCATTTCCTCCTCCAGAGGATCTTCCTGACCCAGGAATCACACACACCTCTTGGGTCTCCTTGCATTGGCAGGCAGATTCTTTACCACTGAGCCACCTGGGTAGGCATTCTAACCTGCACTCAAGCATCTTACCTAAACTTTTATCTTTCATTCTTGCCTTCTGCCCCTTCAAAAATTTCACCTAAGTTCAGTAAGAAATATCTTAATAAAATGGGATTCTAATAATACCACTCTACATAAAACAACTAACAACTTTGTAGGCCAGAAGGCAAATCAGTTTGTATGACTATGTTAAGTAGGTAAGAATTAAAAGAAAGATGAACAGTCCCATAATTCTGCATTGTTACTTGCTCATGTCCACAAATGCCGGCATTCTGCAATTATAAGGACAAGAGCAATATGCAGAATCTATGATCCCTTGCAAGCTCTTTGTGCAACTAAAATTCCACCTACAGGAGTTAACAGTTTGAAGAGTGGAGAGAGAGGTTGTCTAATAGTCCCAGTGCCTGCTAGAAAACTGGGTGACAGCTTTGAGATTCCCTGCAGGCTTCTCTTTGCTCTTAGAATAAAATCCCAGAGTGCCATTATAACCTACAGAGAAATGATCGTTTGACACTATGGTAATTTACCAATCCCATTACTCATCACTTACTTGTCACTGTACTCTAGACTCACCGATTACTTTTAGTTCCTACAAATCATGTTGTTTTCTTCCTTGGGTTTTTCTCCTAAGTTGTTCTTTCTGCCTAGAAAGATATCTTCCATATGCATTTCATCCAGCTTACTATACAACAGCTTATAAACTCAAATCTAATATTCCAGGCAAATGAATTCTAAAGTCTATGATAAAGCTGCATAGCAAGTATACTTTAAGACAGTGTGCCTCTTTATTGTTGCTAACACAGGCATAATTAATCTTTATGTGATTTTCTTGTTAAATTTCTATCTTCTCCACTAAATTTTAAGTTAAATTCCATGGATCTCAGAGCCTGGTAGGCTATCATCCATGGGGTTGAAAAGAGTTAGACACGACTAAGTGACTTCACTTTCACTTTCAATGCGACAGAACCTACTTTGTTCATTCTCATGATTCTATAAATTAAAATGGTGTCTGGCATGCCTAAGGAACTTAATAAATGTTAGTTGAATAAAAATTAATTTTGAAGACTCAAAGCATTCTATGTAAGATTAATAATATAAGCAAACTTAAGGAATTACACATATAGGTTTGCTAGTAACTATGGTATATATGAGAGAATCCATCAGTTCAGTTCAGTTCAGTTGCTCAGTCAAGTCTGACTCTTTGCAATCCCATGGACTGCAGCACACAAGGCATCCCATTTAAAATGGTGTCTGGCATGCCTAAGGAACTTAATAAATGTTAGTTGAATAAAAATTAATTTTGAAGACTCAAAGCATTCTATGTAAGATTAATAATATAAGCAAACTTAAGGAATTACACATATAGGTTTGCTAGTAACTATGGTATATATGAGAGAATCCATCAGTTCAGTTCAGTTCAGTTGCTCAGTCAAGTCTGACTCTTTGCAATCCCATGGACTGCAGCACACAAGGCATCCCAGTCCATCACCAACTCCTGGAGTTTACTCAGACTCATGTCCATTGAGTCCGTGATGCCATCCAAACATCTCATCCTGTCATCCCCTTTTCCTCCTGCCTTCAATCTTTCCCAACATCCGGGTCTTTTCAAATGAGCCATTATTTGCTTCAGGTGGCCAAGTATTGGAGTTTCAGCTTCAGCATCATCCTCCCAATGAATATTCAGGACAGATTTCCTTTAGGATGGACTTATTGGATTTCCTTGCAGTCCAGGGGACTCTCGAGTCCTCTCAAATACCACAGTTCAAAAGCATGAATTCTTCGATGCTCAGCTTTCTTTACATTCCAACTCTCACATCCATACATGAGTACTGGAAAAACTCTAGCCTTGACTAGATGGACCTTTGTTGGCAAAGTAATGTCTCTGCTTTTTAATATGCTGTCTACACTGGTCATAAATTTTCTTCTAAGGAGCAAGTGTCTTTTAATTTCATGGCTGCGGTCACCATCTGCAGTGATTTTGGAGCCCAAGCAAATAAAGCCTGCCACTGTTTTTATTGCTTCCCCATCTATTTGCCATGAAGTAATGGAACTGGATGCCATTAATGCCATTAACTTAGCTTTTTGAATATTGAGTTTTAATCTAACTTTTTCACTCCTCTCTTTCATTTTCAAGGAGATCTTTAGTTCTTCTTTGCTTTCTGCCATAAGGGTGGTGTCATCTGCATATCTGAGGTTATTGATATTTCTCCCGGCAATCTTGATTCCAGCTTGTGCTTCTTCTAGCCCAGCGTTTCACATGATGTACTCTGCATAGAAGTTAAATAAGCAGGGTGACAATACATAGCCTTGACATACTCCTTTTCCTATTTGTAATGAGTCTGTTGTTCCATGTCCAGTTCAAACTGTTGCTTCCTGACCTGCAGACAGATTTCTCAGCAGGCAGGTCAGTTGGTCTGGTATTCCCATCTCTTTCAGAATTTTCCACAGTTTATTGTGATCCATACAGTCAAAGGCTTTGGCATAGTCAATACAGCAGAAATAGATGTTTTTCTGGAACTCGCTTGCATTTTCTGTGATCCAGCAGATGTTGGCAATTTGATCTCTGGTTCCTCTGGCTTTTCTAAAATCAGCTTGAACATCAGGGAGTTCACGGTTCATGTATTGCTGAAGCCTGGCTTGGAGAATTTTGACCATTACCTTACTAGCATGTGAGATGAGTGCAATTGTGTGGTAGTCTGAGCATTCTTTGGCATTGCCTTACTTTGGGATTGGCATGACAACTGACCTTTTCCAGTCCTATGGCCACTGCTGAGTATTTCAAATTTGCTGGCATATTGTACAGCACTTTCACAGCATCATCTTTCAGGATTTGAAATAGCTCAACTGGAATGCCAATAGCTCAACTGGAATGCCATCACCTCCACTAGCTTTGTTCAAAATGATGCTCCCTAAGCCTACTTGACTTCACATTCCAGGATCTGGCTCTAAGTGAGTCATCACACCATCATGGTTATCTGGGTCATGAAGATCTTTTTTGTATAGTTCTATGTATTCTTGCCACCTCTTCTTAATATCTTCTCCTTCTGTTAGGTCCATACCATATCTGTCCTTTATTGTGCCCATCTTTTCCTGAAATGTTCCCTTGGTATCTCTAATTTTCTTGAAGAGATCTCTAGTCTTTCCTATTCTATTGTTTTCTTCTATTTATTTCTTTGCACTGATCACTGAGGAAAGTTTTCTTATGTCTCCATGGTATTCTTTAGAACTCTGTATTCAAATGGGTATATCTCTCCTTTTTTCCTTTGCTTTTTGATTCTCTTCTTTTCACAGCTATTTGTAAGGCCTCTTCAGACAGCCATTTTTCTTTTTTTCATTTCTTTTTCTTGGGGATGGTCTTGATCCCTGCTTCCTGTACAATGTCATGAACTTCCGTCCATAGTTCTACAGGCATTCTGTCTATCAGAACTAATCCTATGAATCTATTTCTCAGCTCCACTGTATAATGTTAAGGGATTTGATTTAGGTCATACCTGAATGGTATAGTGGTTTTCCCTACTTTATTTAAGTCTGAATTTAGCAATAAGGAGTTCATGGTCTGAGCCACAGTCAGCTCCCAGTCTTGATTTTGCTGACTGTATAGAGCTTCTCCATCTTTGGCCGCAAAGAATACAATCAATTTTATTTCAGTATTGACCACCTGGTGATGTCCATGTGTAGAGTCTTCTCTTGTGTTATGGGAATAAGGTGTTTGCTATTATGTTCTCTTGGCAAAACTCTATCAGCCTTTGCCCTGCTTCATTCTGTACTCCAAGGCTAAAAATGCCTATGACTTTAGGTATTTCTTGACTTCCTACTTTTGCATTCCAGTCCCCTATAATGAAAAGGGCTTCTTTTCTGTGTGTTAGTTCTAGAAGGTCTTGTAGATCTCCATAGAACCGTTCAACTTCAGCTATTTGAGCATTACTGATCAGGGCATAGCCCTGGATTACTGTGAGGGGATAGTAATATGTGGGAATGGTGGTAGATAAAGCTATAATATCATGTGGAGATCATTTGAGGAAGAACTAAATTTTCTGATTAAAGAGTACAGATTAAGTAAAGAACTTATATAAACAAATGAGATAATTAAAGTTATATGAGTTGTGAGAGACTAGTTAGAAAGATACAGACAACAGAGAAATTTGGGCAAATCATGGTCTCAGGATGGTAGGCAGTGATCACAGAAATTATTGGAATAGACATAAACAGCTTTGAGAAGAAAGCATAAAAGATTTAGTTTGGACTGGAAGCCTGAATATAAGAAAGGAATCAAAAAAATATATTTTAAGGTTTCAAGACTTCTGGCTTGATGGAATAACTCTTATCAAAGTAGCCCTTCTCCTATAAACTACCTCCTTTTGTAAAACTATAGAATTACAAAAATACACACAACTACTCTTCTTGGGCACTAACAATAGTCAGTTCAATCCTATGATTCCTGAGATGGGAAACTCATTTTGGAAACTACAATTGCCCTCTCTCTGACTGAGGACAAACTCCAAATCAGGACACTATGAGCTGGAGGCCACGCAGAGTACAGCAATTTCACTGAGCTAAGGATAAAGATTAGAATTCATGGCCAAGGAGAATGGCAAGAATTTGTGGGACAAAGGACCTGTACATATAGTGAGACACAGAATTTCATGTGGGGCTCCCACAGGGCCTTGGCTGAAGAATGGGCTGCACATACACATGGAAAGACTACAGATTATCAGAGTACATCTGCTACAGGTTAAAAGTGAAGAAATATATGAGAGAACAGGCAACACAAGGGGACACTGGAGTTCAAGTCAACCATAATGGAAAGGTTAATATTTAACACTTTGAACAATGAGACATTAGAAAGCTTATATCTTAAGATTAAGAACCACACCATAAAGCAGAGCCTACTTTCAGCATTCAGTAACAAATCTTAAAACCAAAGATCTTCAGGAGAAAAAGTTTAGATGCGAGTTCTGCCAGGATATAGAGATCTGGGAAACAACTTGGACTTTTCATAAACCTATACTAACAAGGTGTAAAATAAATCCTACACAAGTTGAAAGTGATCATCCAACAATTAAATCACTGAATAGAAAAAACAACACTTTTCAGAGAAATATAAACAGAGATATATCATTCGCTATGTCAAGTATAAAATAAAAATCACAAATAGAGAAACAGGAAATGTGCCCCAGGGTCAAGGAAAACAAAACAAATCAAAACAATGAATAGAAACCACACCAATCATGGTTCAGATGTTAGACTTAGCACTCAAGAATTTTAAACAGCTATTACAATTTTGTACAAAGGATAAATAATGAATGAGTAGACATGGACTCAGAGAAATGGAAATTATTTTAAAACATCAAATGAAAACTAAATACCTTCAAATTGTAATTTAAATTAAAAATTCGCTGGTTTCTTAACAATCAAAAGAAAGAAGAGTCAACAAACTTAAATATAGTTCAACACAAGTTGTCCAATCTGAAGAACATGGTGAAAACAGAATGAAACACAAACATAACTGAATAAATTTAAATGAAGAAATGGCAAAGCCTAGAAGAAACATCAAAGGAAATGAATAATACTTTTGAGAAGACAAGCTTTAAAAAAAAAAAAAAACAAGAAAAAATATATTTAACAATATGTTAGAAGTCAGCATATTGATGAGATGCTAGAGAGGATTATTTGAATATTTGAAGGCTCTCCAAACTAAGGCAAGTCTATAAACTGTTTGAGTAAATGAGTTTCCAGAGAGAGAAAGAAAAATGAGAGGAAAGAACCCAACCTTGGAGAATTCCCTTTATAAAAACAGCTAAAGAGTGAGAAGAGATAAATTAAACAAAGAAACAGGAGGAGAAATAGATAAAACAAAGTGTCAAGAAAACTGAAGAAGGGTAGAGTGTCAAGAAAAAGGAAGCTCTTGACAAGCCAGGAAAAAAAAAAAAAGAAGGTTACAAATAATAAGAATATTGTTTTTAAAAGTGAGGAAGTCATTGATGACATGTGAATAGGTAAGGAAAGGGGGAGAAAAGGTAAGAAGCAGAAAGATTTTAGGGAACTAAAATAGTAAGAGAGCAGATACAGCAAATAGAGCATAAGAAGTCTATAGATGGAAATAGAAATTACAATTTAAGAAGATCAGAGGAAAGATTTGTTGTTTATAAGAGTTCTTAACATACAGAGAAGAAAGAATGAGTATCAAAATAACTGAAAATTCAAAAGAAAAATGATTATTAATGAAACAATATTTGGTATTAAATAAAAAGTGAGTGAATGACTAAAAGCAAAGTAAGGCAATTAGTTTTATAAAATAAGAGAGTTGCTTCTTTAATATACAAGTAGAGAATGAGTGAAGAAAAATTTTTGAAATATAAGGAACAGAAATTGAAAACTTTCACATCAAGTGGACTGAATTTTCTCAAAAATATTAAATATAAACACCTCTTCTGGATCCTTCTTAAGGTGGCTAAAAAGATTTTAAAACTGCTGCTATAATCAATAGTAAAAGATGAATAAAATAATTTTTAAATAGAAAAGGATACAAGTCAACATTAGAAAAACATGACAGCAGTAACCAAAAAGCAGCACAATTTCACAGCTTTCTTCAACAATGCTTAGCAGACCACCATAAAATAGAAGAAAGAGCAAGAGTGAACCAGAATAGCATGCTACCCCAGCACTGAGTAACGTATCACTGGAGACACCCACTAAAGATCCAGATTAGACAGAAACAGAAAACCGGGAGGGTGATTAACACACAAATACATTAGCACTCAGTGAGCAGAGGAATACAAAAAAAGGAAATTTCTCAGTAAAAACTTAGTAAGTTCTTAGTAAGAACTAAGAGTGTGAAGTTATTGGGAAATAAGAAGGCTATGATCACAGAGAACAATGTCAAGTCTAAGACCTCAAAAGGGGAGCTACTCAAGTAATGAAGACTAAAGGCTACAGATGAAGGACATAATTGACATGACTAATCAACTATCATATGGATCCATCATTTCAACAATTAACTTTTTATCCTTTTTACTTACTACATGCCAGATTAAAATGTACGAGACACAGTTTCTTTTCCAATTAACATGAATATCACAGATATCGAGGGACATAATAAGAAATTATGTAGAAAGAAATACTGAGTCATCCCAGCTTCCCCAAGACTTATAGTTTCCATCCAGTAATAAAGCCTCAATGAATCTTGAAGAAATTAAATAAAGATATTGTGCTAGGCACAGGAAATGCCAAATAAATTGTAATGGTCTTATGCACAGGAAAGGGATTGTATAAGTTCAAGCAGAGAATTTCACTACAGAATGAAAATATCAGTATACTATCTGTAAAATTTCTTAACTACTGCCCAATCTCATTTCTGAAACTTTCTTAAATTCCAAGACACTGCACTCTAACTGCTGTTCCCTTCTTCAGTCTCAGATTAGCCTTTTCTCAGTCAGGTTATCTAATCCTGTCTCCTTCCCCTAAAATTGTGTGTTTCCCCAGTTCTTAATCTTAGAACCTATTTCTCAACTTTACAATTTTACAAATTCTCTCTGGTTGTTATTTCAAGTATCATATATCTACAGTCATTTCTATTTGGTTGACATCTAAATTTGCCTGCCTATACAGCTGTGAGTCCTAGACTAATACCTTCAAATATCTCCAGAGAGAAAGCTTACTAACCACTCAAGTGTTAACTAAAACCAAATTTAACTTATTAAAAAAATGTGTTCTTCTTGTATTCTTTGTACTGATTAATATCAGGAAATTGGTCCATTGTCAACTTAAGCTGTTTTTGGAAATGAAAAGGCAGAGATGAATTTTACATCCTTTTGCCCACTGAAAGTTTCCCAAGGATAAAGGAGACATTTCTTTTTAATTTAAATTTATTTATTTTAATTGGAGGCTAATTACTTTACAATATTGTATTGGTTTTGCCATACATCAACATGAATCCACCACGAGTATATACATGTTCCCCATCCTGAACCCCTCTTCCACCATCCTACCTGCATCATCTCTCTGGGTCATCTCAGTGCACCAGCCTCAAGCATCCTGTCCACTTTTTAAAGTATTTTGATCCTCTATTCAGTTAATCAACTGCTCTCCTTTGAATATAATAATATTGACTTATTAAAATGGTAATCACACCATATAATCCATTTCTACAGCAATGTTTCTCAAGCTTTAATGTGCACAGGAATTTCAATAATACCAATGACTAATACAGTATTTGCTGAATGTTTATATACTAGGCACTATTCTAAGAACTCTCAACAGCTATTTCACTTAAGCATCACAAAGGTAAAACCACTCTTATGTAAGCATATTAAAAATGAAAATTTTGATATAGCAAGTCTGGTTGGAGGCCCAGGAGTGTATATTTTTCTAAATATTTAAATTCTTTGATGCTCATAAGCATTTGATTCACTGTTTCATAGAATCTCTTTAATGTGTCACTAATTTTTAATTATTACTATGTTAATAACCCAACTTCCTCCCTATATATTTCTACTTTTTTTCACAACTGCAATCATTTCTTACTGTTAAAATCTTGTACTTTCTAACCAGAAAGTTTTTTCAGTTCACTAGAATACAGCTTTGGTGACATACACCTATACTCTTTCCAAACATATTCAACTAGTAGAGCTCTATTACAGTGGATAATGCAAAACAGTTTGTGTATTCTTATACATTCAAAACTTCTAGCCTTTTAATTTAAAATATAGCTTATAAGTGGCATTCATGGTATTATAACTATATAGTATGTTCTCGATTCTGAGAAAATCCTGAAATATGTCATAGTCAACTGCATGTTGGGGGCAGGATGTGGTAATCTGCTTCACGTGATCACCTGGGGACCCAAGAACCTTCTAACTAGATGTTCAACTATCTTCTAGGATTCTCTTTTTATAAAAGCAACGTGTGTATTCAATTCTTCAAATGAATCCTTAAAGCTCTCAGACTGTATTTCCATTTCATATGAAATGTTAAGATTGCATTTTTTCTGAAAAAGAAAATCACAAAATCTAATAGAAAAACTTCAATAGAAAATCTCTTTCTAAAATAACTTCTCAGCACACAAATATGGTAAACATAGGCATAAATATATAAAATTGTGGTCTAAATTTTGATAGTAACTCACCTTTAAGGGATAAAAGAAGGCTATAATCTATACCCCAAAACTTACATAGCTTGCAGAAAAGAAACAATACTTTATTTCACCATACCACTGAGGCCAAAAATAATTAACTGTATAAAATATTATCACAGTTATTAATGCCTCAAATGTCCTAACTTTGTAAATCCTACAAAGCTAGTCAAGTCTGATATACTAAAATGAATGTCCAGACAGTAAAGCAATGCTTTAACTCACATGGTCCCTTTAGTGAGCTATGACGCTTGGGTACAGAAAGCTAATTAATGAGGAGTTAGGAAGTATTTTCCAGAGTTGTGAATTAGGGCAGACTCAGTGCACTCTATTACCATTTGGTTCCTAAAGCTTATCTAAATTATCCAACCTACTGGAGACCTTATAAAGTGAATCAACTCTTGTGATTCAATTCATGGAAAACTATTCTTATAGGAAGGCTCAATATTTTCCACCAGACTTTTGTCTTTTTATAGTGGTTATTTCAAACAGCTTTTTCCTCTCTCTAGTAAATAATCCAAAATCTATGGAAAATTGCATTTGGCAAGCTAAGCTATGGTTTTTAATTAACAATCAAGTTGGTCATAATGAAATGGGACAATTTCAAATATGTATGTGAATTTTCTGAAAGAATTATCTGAAAGAACCTTCCTATCCCTGGTTCTTGGGAAGATGTTAAAAGGAGATACTCCAGGCAAACATACATGTTATAGACTGTCAAAAAGTAAATCTTTCCATTTCAATTGAGACAAAAATATGATACACATCAAATACAGAAATGAATGCAAGACAGATGGCCATACACAACATTTATAAAGAAAATCTCAGTGTTAACAATTCTTGGATTCCTCAAGCAAATAGTATATAATAAGCTGGGTCAAGATATGGAGAGTAAATTTCTGAGAAGACTCATTGGTACCCAGGGAGTCCTAGTGGTAAAGAACCTTCAATCAGTGCAGGAAATGTACGAGACACAGGTTCAATCCCTGGGTCAGGAAGATTGCCTGGAGGAGGGCATGGCAACCCACTCCAGTATTCTTGACTGGATAATCCCATGGACAGAGGATCCTGGTGGGTTACAGTCCATAGGGTCACAAAGAGTTGGACACAACTGAAGTGACTGAGGAGGCATGCATCCATTGGTAGAAATCCCCAGCCTCTCCCAAGAAGGATGGAATAAGTGTGGAAGGCCCCAACTCTTACATCTAAAGCCTCAGAATGGGGATTTCCATTATACTACTCCCAGAGCCTGGAATGTCAATTCCCTGAAGATTGGAGTTGCAGAGAATGCCTCAGGATCTTCCAGTGGCTTGGGGTGGGAGAATAAATGCAGTTCTGTTGAGAATGGCCTTCACATCCAGAGACTGTCAGGTCCAAGGTGTTGAGTCATGCCAGAAAGAAAAAAAGCAAGACTGGAGCCATTTTAAGTCCAAGTGTTAAGTCCAGGAGAAAAAGCAGGGAGCACCAATAGTTTATTATTTGTGGAGTGGACTACCAGAAAAAAAGAGGCCAAAGGGAAAATAATAGATTGGGAAATGGATTGTTCTGCTCATACCATGAGGGATAGAACTGAACATGCCGCCAGTGATGGAATCTTCAAGAAACACACACATATATATACATAGGCACCCATAAGAAAAAGAAATCATCATGTGACATCTACCAGACCCCAAAAGTTTAAAATTGGGTTCACCAGATGTCACCCAAGTAAGATATTTCTCTGTTCTCTGTCACTTTTCCTGCTTCTCTCCACCTGTTTCTTTCCTCCTTTCTTTCTTCCTTTCTTTTTTTGAAGCTAGAGAGTGGAAAAAGAAGTGAGGTAGGAAGAGGGATGGAAAAAAGAAGCTGAATACACTATTTTCTCCTTATTATATCAAAAGTTTCCATCTACTACAGGTCCTAGGTAAGGAAGAGGAAAAACTATCAACAGTTAGTTGAACTTTCCCCTTGTTGTTTTTCAGTTGCTCAATCATGTCCAACTCTTTGTGATCCCATTGACTGCAGACACCAGGCTTCCCTGTCCTTTACCATCTCCCGGAGCTTGCTCAAATTCCTTCCCATTGAGTCAGTGATGCCACCCAACCATCCCTTCAACAAAGATTAAAATATTACTATGCAGAGTGAGATTTTTACTTAACAGATTAACACTGTATTTGTAATTTAAAAGGACTAGAACCATAAGACTGCTGTTACCAGAGATTAACAAGAAATGTCTTAAGCCTGTCAAAATTTCATCAAGGGTCAGCAACACTGCCCTTTCTGAACAGATTTTCATGGACATAGAAGATAAAAAAATAAAATTGTTCTTTGATTACAAACAAAACACATATCCTAAACATTCAAGTGACATAATATTTATAATTAAAAAGAACTTGACCTTAAATGACTCACTTCCCCCCAGCTTTAATAAGTGAGCTAAACTACCTATAAATCGTGGCTCATCTTGTTTACAATATGCAGGCCAAAGTCATCAAGTCAGACCGTAAGGTTGTTCTTTGGTTATCAGTATTACATCTTGCTAAAACTCTTGAGAGTCCCTTGGACTGGAAGGAGATCAAACCAAGTCAATCCTAAACGAAATCAACCCTGAACATTCATTGGAAGAACTAATGCTGAAGCCCCAATTCTTTGGCCACCTGATGCGAAGAGTAGATTCACTGGAAAAGAGCCTGATGCTGGGAAAGGTTGAGGGCAGAAGAAGAGGGCAGCAGAGGATGAGATGGTTAGATAGCATTATCAACTTAATGGACATGAATTTGAGCAAACTCCAGGAGACAGTGAAGGACAGGAAAGCCTGACAAGGTGCAGTCCGTGTGGAATGCAAAGAGTTGGACACAACTCAGCAACTGAACAATAACGAGAATGCTAATAACACATTAACGAGAAAACCAGTTTCTCTCAAAAACATGAAGCATTTGACTGCCCTTGGTGTTGTTCAGTTGCTAAGTCATTGCTTTTCAAACCTAAAGTAGGTGAGAGGGAGTCATGATGCCCACATTCTCAAGAGACATCCATAAGCTAGTCTTTGAAACAATTAACTGGGGAAAAAGTTCCAAAAATGTACATGGTATAACAACCATGAAAAGGGCCACTGAATAGATAAAGCATCCCAACTGTGTCTTGTTCTAATGCTTGATCTGTCTCTTCAAATCGTGTTCTTTGCCTTTTAATATGCCTTGCAGATTTTTTCTTGACAGCCAAATATAAGGTACCAAGTAAAAGAAAAGGCTATAAAAAAGACCCTTAGTAATATGCCATGGGAGGGATAGCAGTTTTTATTCTTCTGATTAAATCTCAGTCTTTTAGAGCCTGTGCCTCTGCACTTCACCACTGCTTCTCAGCGACAGTCCCCCTCTCCCCTCAAACCCCCAGCTCTTGATCGAGATAGGATAGCTAGAGGTGCTGAAGTATTTCCCTTCCCCAGGTCAGTCAGGCTCTAGCTATCTAGTTTCTCCTGAGGGCAGGTCTTATTAAGAAGAACAGAATGCTCTAGGCATTTTAAATTGGTTCCTTACTCTTCCCCCTCCTGCCAGAAGTGAAAGTCACATAGTCAGGGTCTGATTCTTTGTGACCCTGTGGACTGAAGCCTGCCTGTCTCCTCAGTTCGTGGCATTGTCCAGGCAAGAGTATTGGAGTGGGTTGCTATTTCCTTCTCCAGGGGATCTATATTTTTCTCCCATTGTGGGAACTTGATCAACCTCCTGGAGATAAATCTCACAATATTGTACACTTCTCTTCTCCTCACCACTGTCAGAGGGTCTAGTTTTTCATCCTCAGAGTTGTCTTCCTTGAAAAGTGAATTGAAAAAAGAAGGCCTGGTGGATCAGACGGTAAAGAATCTACCTGGTGGGAGACGTCAGTTGGAGCCCTGAGTGGGGAAAATCCCCTAGAGAAGGGGTTGGCAACCCACTGCAGTATTCTTGCCTGAAGAATTCCATAGGCAGAGGAGCCCCGAGGGGCTACAGTCCATAGGGTCACAAAGAGTTGGACACTAAGCCACCGGCAATTTTTCAATTACAGTTTTCCTGAGGTGGTTTCCACTCCCACGCTCTAATCCCTGTACCTGCCTGGCTCTTCAATCATGGGGGCAGTGTTTGTGTCTCACCTCTCTAACAGATCCAAAAAGAGGTTGATTTTTTTAGTCTGGTTTTTGGTGTGTTTTTTTGTTTGTTTGTTTGTTTTTAAGGAAGACTGGTGATTTCCAAGCTCCTTATATGTGATGCAGAACCAGAAACTGGAAGTCTTAAAATAGACTTTAACCTCTTCCAGAATTATACAAAAAACTTAACTCACCAAAATTGTTAATCAATAGTATACTCATCTTTGACATATTAGCACTCCTCTCAAAGGTCACAGTGAGAGGGAGGCAGGATGAATTCCCCTGAATTGTATTAAAAAGATGTCTTCTAGACCAGTGTAGTGGAAGAAATATGGGCTTGAACAAAAGCCAGATGTTGCAACTTTCTCCATTTTACAAAATTGATTAAACAGCAACAAAGTGGGTTTTATTTGCTGTTAATCGAGTTCAGGGTACAAGCTGAAAGGGCTCAAAAACTGAAATTAAAAATGAACATCTATTAGGTTGGTGCAAGTGTAACTGTGGTTTTTGCATTATTGATATTTGCCATATGAACTGGAATACATTCTCAATAAATGTGGTTATGTTATACATTTTAATGCATATCTCTTATGTCATGTGTTTTGCTAATGAATTATTACTTGCTGTTTGTTCTGTATTTATTATAGACTATGGAAATGATGTTAGACAAAAAGCAGATTTGAGCAGTTTTGAGTTCAAAATGGGTTGTAAAGCAGGGGAGACAACTAGAAGCATCAACAATGCATTTGGCCCAGGAACAGCTAGCTAACATCCAATCCAGTGATGGCTCCAGCTGAGACCACAGCCTTGAAGATGAGGAGCCAAGTGGCCAGCCATAGGAAGGTGACCACAACAAATTGAGAGAAATCATAAAAGTTGACCCTCTTACAACTACTTGAGAAGTTGCCAAAGATCTCAGTGTCGACCATTCTACAATCACTCAGCATTTGAAGCAAACTGGAAAGATGAAAACTTGATAAGCAAGTGCCTCATGAGCTGACCAGAAATCAAAAAATCATGATTTTGAAATGTCATTTCTCTTATTCTATACAATAACAATGAACCATTTCTTGATCAGATTGTGATATGTGATGAAAAGTGGATATTATATGACAACCAACAGGCATGACCAACTCTGTGGTTGAACTAAGAAGAAATTTCAAACCACTTTCCAATGCCAAACCTGTACCCCAAAAAAGGTCACCATCACTGTTTGGTGGTCTGCTGTCGGTCTCATCTACAGCTTTCTGAATCCTGGCAAAACCAATACACATCTGAGAAGTATGCTCAGCAAATCAACGAGATGCACTGAAAACTGCAACGCCAGCAGCCAGCATTGGTCAACAGAAAGGGCCTGATTTTTCTCCACAACAATGCTCGACCTCATATCACACAACCCATTTCAAAAGTTGAATAAATGGGGCTATAATGTTTTACCTCATCTACCCTATTCACCTGACCTCACGCCAACTGACTACTACTTCCTCAAGCATCTCAACAGCTTTTTACAAGGAAAACACTTCCACAACCAGCAGAATGCAGAAAATGCTTTCCAAGAGTTCATCAAATCCCAAAGCATGGATTTTGAAGTCGCTCAGTCACGTCCGACTCTTTGCGACCCCATGGACTATAGCCTATCAGGCTCCTCTGTCCATGGGATTTTCCAAGCAAGAGTGATGGAGTGGATTGCCATTTCCTTCTCCAGGGGATCTTCCCGACCCAGGAATCGAACCCGGGTCTCCCGCATTGGAGGCAGACGCTTTATCGTCTGCACCACCAGGAAAGCTCCACTGAAGAATAAGCAAACTTATTTCTCATTAGCAAAAAACGTGTTGATTGTAATGGTTCCTATTTTGACTAATAAAAATGTTTAGCCTAGTTATAACGATTTAAATTTCACAGTCCAAAATCACAATTACTTTTTTCACCAACTGAATAGGGCTTCCCTGGTGGTACAATGGGTAAGAATCTGCCTTCCAATGCAAGGGACATGGATTCCATCTCTGGTCCAGGAAGATTCCACATGCCACAGAGCAACTAAGACCATGTGTCCAAACTACTGAACCTCTTCTCCAGAGCCTGTGAGCCACAACTACTGAAACCTGCACACCTAGAGCTCATGCCTCACAACAAGAGACACCACTACAATGGGAAGCCTATGCAGCTCAACGAGAGAGTAGACATTGCTCTCTGCAACTAGAGAAAGCTCTCGTGCATGCAAAGACTGATGCAAGCCAAAATTAAAATGAAATTATATAATTTTAAAAATAAAGTGAGCATATTGATCTAAGAATAACTTTTCATCAAAGGCTTCTATATTCACATATATATAAATATAAAATTCTTCAAGAATACTTGCAGTTTGCAAGTTTTTGTCATTTATCTTCTAATATCTGGTCCAATCAAAAAACAATCAGCTTAGGAAACTATGGTTTTGAATACAATGGCGTCATAACCATGAACAATGTCCCAGTATGCTTACTCTGAGGCCACCCTCCTAATTGGTCTGAACAGAGAGACAGCCAACTCCAAACATGCAGAAATAAACTAAATTAACTAAAGCAGATAAGAAAAGCAGGCAACTCTACTGTCATTCTGGTGATTGAAGATGTTTCTTAGAATCAGAAATTTACTGTGACACAATAGCAAATGTTTGTAGTTCTCCCCACACCCACAAATCAGGAAGTTAGTCTCTTGCTAGTGAACATTATGCTATCAGATACAAGAAGAAAAATAATACAGCCAGTGTGTGACAGATCATTACAGATAACTCAGTGCCTGAGACTAAGGAAATAATGGTCACTCAGTGATCATGGCTGGAGAAAGCAATGGCGACCCACTCCAGTACTCTTGCCTGCAAAATCCCATGGATGGAGGAGCCTGGCAGGCTGCAGTCCATGGGGTCGCTAAGAGTCGGACACGACTGAGCAACTTCACTTTCACTTTTTACTTTCGATGCATTGGAGATGGAAATGGCAACCCACTCCAGTATTCTTACCTGGAGAATCCCAGGGACAGCAGAGCCTGGTGGGCTGCCGTCTATGGGGTCGCACAGAGTCGGACACGACTGAAGCGACTTAGCAGCAGCAGCAGTGATCTTGGCAAGTGAGGAATTTCATAGTAACATAAAACATCATTGTTAGTTTAGTTGTTGTCATTCTTTAGACTATTAAGACAATGTTCTCTCCCTAGTTTGGGGCTCATAGCATTTAAGGATTTCTGGTTTACAAATATGTTCTTTATTCAGCAACTAACTCTTTAAAATTATACCCTTAAGAATCTGAAGTTTTTGGCTTAAGACAGTGACACGTAGCCAAGGCTTTACATTAGACTCACCTGGGGAGTTTTTAAACCTCAATATTCTACAAAGCTACATCCTCAGAGTTTCTCATTTAATTGGTTTTGGGGTAGGGTCCAAGAAATATTTTTTAGTAACAAGCAAAGATTTGAAATGGGGTTTATTTGGGCATATGCAGTCTTTATAGAGAAAGGAAGAATTATATCAGGTGCTATGCATGTCAGAGTAAATAGAAGGTGAAATCCATAGGCATACCATAGAGGACAAGAGAAAGACACAAAAAGTCAAGACAGAAATTTAAACTATTCACTGCAATATTTTACCCAGAACCAATTCTCACTCATCATCATGGCTTAACTAGAGTGCAAAAACATAATGAAGATTAGATGGACTTGGAAAAGTTTGGCACAAGGACAATTTTAGAAAACTTGTTCTGAAAGTCTATTTATCATGGTTGGTTTCTTTCTGAGAAGTAGCACATAAAATGTTTGACAAGCATTGTCTTCACCATAGTCCTTAGCTCAGCAGGTATTTTCTCTAGCTCAGATGGAGAAAATTTTCATGAAGACAATAAGTAACCCTACAAAGGTCACCCAGCATTCTCTGTCACTCCAACTGGGAAAATAATAACAAGTTAAATTTAAGTAAAGCCTTCTTTTCAAAGAGAACTAACACACGTTTCCAAGTACAGGAAGGTGAAAGAATTACCTCTCTCTCCTAGGTCACTTAAACCCAGAGTTTTAACAAACACAAAAGAGTTTTGGCAGACCCTTCTTGTCCATTTCAATCTCAAAAGCTATGGCACCAATAAATAAAATATAAAACCTTTCCAGAGTGCTATAAATGTTTGTGGAGTAAAGATTTATCTTAAAAATATAGCAAAACTGCTTCCACAACAAAAGGACAATACTGGCTTTCTAAAATATTAAGTTTTGTTCAAAAATCAGGGCCATTTAAAGAGTTAAGTTTTAAAGTGTAGGAATTTTTCTTTTTAAAATCCAAAAGCAAAACTTTAGCCCTCTGTAACTTATTTATACTGAGATGCAAATAAGATACAATATGTTCTTTGTAATCTGCAAGTAAAAGTTTTTTACTTACTAGAGCATATCAATGCTGAGTACTTAAAGCAATCAGCTGAGTCTCAGACATTACACCAATGCCAGGAGATTATAATGGCAACATGTTACAAATTAAATAGCTCTGAAATAAAGATTTTATTTTTCTGTTTTAACAGAAATTAGATTTTGGACTAAATTATTTAGCAACCAAATAGAGAATAAGCAAAAGTATGATTTCATTACCTTTAGATGATGTTGTTAGCAACCAAGACTAATGGCTGAGACAAACAAATTACTGCCCCAAGGTGAGCTGCAAGTCCATCTGCTCCTCCCTATTTGATTTCTTGAAGCAATTCTAACTGCTAATTAAGCATGAAAAGTTGTGCTGTGAACCTTTCACCTGACATTCGTAAAAGGTAGAAGTTCTTAAAGAGCCCCCAGAGCAATGTATATGTCATCAATTGCTATCTCAGTTATGACCTGCTGTCCTGCAGTACAGGGTCTCAAACTGTGATTGTTCTGCTCTTGGGGAAGAAACTTTCTTTTTCACTTTTTACTGGCTAATATACACAGACACATCTACTAACTGTTTTGAGTCAATTGGTTTGCTTCTCGCATAAACCTTAGTTCATTAGATGCTCAGACACAGAAGGGAGGCAAATTTGACTCCCACCTCATGTGCAGACAGTGCTGAGGTGATCTGTCTTAGCGTGCAGAGCGTAGGCCCAGAGCCAACATTTCTTGCTACTTCTTCTGGCCTAAAGCCAGAAAACTGGCTCTCTGCCTTGCTGCACATTGGAAACACCTGGAGAACTTTTTAAAATGCTGACATCTGGGTCTCACCCCTAGAGATTTTAATTTCATTGGTTTGGGGTGAAATTTGAGCACTGGAAATTTTTAAAGTTCCCCCAGGTGATTATAATGTGCAGCCAAGGCTGAGACCTGATTTAGAAGGAGGCCTTAATTAAATCTGATTATCACCTCTGAAGACACTGTTAAGATGTTCTGGCTGCTTTCAGAAATCACAGGGAGCCTATGACTGTAAGTCCCTCTAACTGTGATCCCTGTGATGCACTTCCATACAATCCCTCATCTAACACATTTTCCCATTCCTTTCTCATTTCCACATGGTCTTCTACTTTGCTTTGAGAAACTCAGTCTATCATAAGCAAAATCACCTGACTCAGCAATCACAACTTATTATCAATAACTACAGTCATTCCACTCTTGGTTTCTAATATCCTACTCTCCAAAACTAAGATATTGTTGGATGCTCTTTATCCCAACTCCAAAAACTATTTGCCACACTGGAGCCTCTATTGATGTTTGTTCTCTATAATTTCCTTCATAATATTTTTTTCATCCTTACACTATTTAGAGTGGATGGTTCATCAAAATACTTCTGTCTTCATCTTTCCCTTCAGGATACTAGGTTCACAAGATTCCAACTCTAGTTAACTTCTAGTTCTCATCTACTTTCTAACTTTACCTAAGTAGCTGAGTCTTGCTAACAAAAATCTTGGAGTCATGCTGGTCTCAGCTTAAGTAAATGACCACAGATGTCAAGGGGAGAGGCAAAGTTGCCTGGAATTACATGAAAGTATCATTGTAAAACTATTCTCCCACTCTCCTAGATGACAATTTCTCACCTTTTTCTAACAACATCCAAAGCCCTCTTAACCCTTACTAAATTTCTTTGCACTTAATTCTATAGGGAAAACAAGAACACCAAATAATTTCCTCATCTTCCACCACCTCATCAAGGTCAAATGTTCTCAGCTTAAGTAAATGACCACAGATGTCAAGGGGAGAGGCAAAGTTGCCTGGAATTACATGAAAGTATCATTGTAAAACTATTCTCCCACTCTCCTAGATGACAATTTCTCACCTTTTTCTAACAACATCCAAAGCCCTCTTAACCCTTACTAAATTTCTTTGCACTTAATTCTATAGGGAAAACAAGAACACCAAATAATTTCCTCATCTGTCCACCACCTCATCAAGGTCAAATGTGACCTCCACATTGCAAATCCAAATGTCAAGGCTGTTTTCTTAACTAATATATCTTAAATGAAGTGAAGTGAAGTTGCTCAGTCATGTCCGACTCTTTGCGACCCCATGGACTGTAACCTACCCGGCTCCTCTGTCCATGGGATTCTCCAGACAAAAACACTGGAGTGGGCTATCATTTCCTTCTCCAATATATCTTAAATATCTAACATAAATTCCATATTTAGCATGCTTCAAACAAAAGTATTGATCTAATTATAAATCTAAAACAAGCTTTCCCTAATCTTCATAAAATGGCAATTTTATTTTTATAAATATCCATATCAAAGACACTGAATCCTTCCACAATTCCTCTCTTGCTCCCTATATTTAAAATAGCACTGGAACCCAAACTGCTTTTCATATCATCCAACATTATCAGCCTAGTGAGTCTCTTGCCTGTACTATAGAGATTCTTCTTAACAGGCTACCTGTTTCCATCATAGCTTCTACTACAGTCAATGAAAATGATATTTTCAAAATGTAAATCAGAACATGGCATTGCTCTGCTCCAAAAGCTCCAGTGCCTTCCATGCCATTCAAAATTATCCCATCAAGAATCTTCACCAAAGCCTCCAAAGGCCTGACATACTTAACCCCTCTCCTATATTTTCCTAAAACTGTTTCATCTTTGTATTTGTTTGCCATAACTCTCACCCACAGTCATGCCTTTCCAACCAGACTGTCCTTTTCAGCCCAAGCAAACCACCACTTCAAAACTTTTGGGACCTCTGAATTTATTTTATTCCCTCTTACTATAACAGTCTTTCCCTAAATATTATCCTGGCTCTCTCATTCTTTACATTCAGAGAGAAAAGCTGCATAGACAGAGAGGTCTTCAATTATACTAAAGGAATCCCAAGACCTCCATCCTCAGTCTCACACTGTCTACCTCATTATTACACTATATATTGTTTTAATAGCCCTGAAATCATTTTTTTTGCTATCTGCCCCCAATTTAATAAAAGCTCCATAATAGCAGATATTATTTATTTTATTCATTGTTTTATCCTCATACTATGTTTTTAATAATATCAAATGACATAAAAGTTAACATTTTTCAGTTTTTTCATTTATAAAATGGAAAATAATACCTGATTATAATGAAGATTAAAAGCATTTATATATGTAGAACACCAGGCATACAATAAGCCTTTGATAGAAGTAAAAATAAAATTATGGCAAGAAATATGCCAAAGATGGCCAACATTAGATATATATATATATATATATATATATATATATGTATAGCTGTTGTTCAGTTGCTAAGTTGTGTCTCACTCTTTGCAACCCCATGGACTACAGGTACGCCAGGCTTCCCTGTTCTTCACTACTTCCCAAAGTTTGCTCAAATTCATGTCCATTGAGTCAGTGATGCAATCTAACCATCTCATCCTCTGTTGTTCCCATCTCACTTTGCCTTCAATCTTTTCTAGCATCAAGGTCTTTTTCAATGCATCAGTTCTTCACATCAGGTAGCCAAAGTAATAGAGCTTCAGCTTCAGTATCAGTCCTTCCAATGAATATTCAGGATTTATTTCCTTTAGGATTGACTGTTTTGATCTCCTTGCTGTCCAAGGGACTCTCAAGAGTATTCTCTAGTACTACAGTTTGAAAGCTTCAGTTCTTCAGTACTCAGCCTTCTTTATGGTCCAACTATCACATTTGTACATAACTACTGGAAAAACCATAGCTTTGACTGTAAGGACCTTTGTTGGCAAAGTGATGTCTCTCCTTTTAATATGCTGTCTAGATTTTCATAGCTTTCCTTCCAAGGAGCAAGTATCTTTTAACTTCAGGACTGAGTCACCATCTGCAGTGATTTTGGAGGCCAAGAAAAGAAACTCTGTCACTGTTCCACTTTTTCTTCTTCTTTTAGACATGAAGTGATGGAACCAAATGCCAATGATCTTTGGGTTTTTTTTTAATGTAGAGTTTCAAGCTGCATTTTCACTCTCCTCCTTCACCCTCATCAAGAGGCTCTAGTTCCTCTTCATTTCCTACCATTAGAGTGGTATCATCTGTGTTGCTGATATTTCTCCTGGCAATATTGATCCCAGCTTGTGATTCATCCAGCCTGGCATTTTGCATGATATACTCTGCATACAGGTTAAATAAGCAGGGTGACAATACATGGCCTCGTCATACTTTTCTCCCAACTGTGAACCAGTCCATTGTTCCATGTCTGATTCTAACAGTCGCTTTTTGACCTGAATATAGGCTTCTCAGGAGACACGTAAGGTGGTCTGGTATTCCCATCTCTTGAAGAATTTTCCACAGTTTGTTGTGATCCACAGTCAAATGCTTTAGCATAGTCAATGAGGAGAAGAAGATGCTTTTCTGGAACTCCTTTGCTTTCTCCATGATCCAACTGATGTCAATTTGATCTCTGGTTCCTATGCCTTTTCTAAAACCAGCTTGCACATCCAGAAGTTCATGTACTGCTGAGGCCAAGCTTGAAAGATTTTGAGCATAACCTTGCTAGCATGTGAAGTGAATGCAACTGTACAGCACAAATTCAGAATACTATAATCTAATGATGTGATAACCAAGGTTAATGGACAGAAGTATTAAAAATAGCTATAGCTTTAATAATCTGTGAATATATACTAACAGAAAAGGAGGTAAATTTTAACATCAAAAACATAAAGATGATAGAGCTTATTATATGATCAAAGTTAGCTGGTTATGGGCATAAAATAGACTATTGTATCTATAAAACATTTTTTGTAAACCTCATGGTAACCACAAATCAAAAGATATATGAAAAATAAAGAAAAGGAAATCAAAGCATACTGTTACAGAAAATTATCAGTTCACAAATGAAGACAACACAAGAGGAAGAAAAGAACAAAGAAACTACAAAGAAGAGAAATATAAGATGGCATTAGAAAGTCCTTACCTGTTAATAGATATTAATAATTATTTTATTAGATGTAAATGGACTAATTCCCAATCAAAATATTTTAAAGATACACATAGGCTTAACATGAAGAAATGGAAAAAGATATTCTAGCCAAGTGGAAACTAAAAGAGAGTAGGGATAGCTATACTTGTATCAGACAAGCAGACTTTAAATCAAAAGCTTGCAAGAAGAGGCAAAGTTCCTTCAGTTCAGTTTAGTTGCTCAATCGTGTCCGACTTTTTGCAACCCCATGAACCGCGGTATGCAGGCCTCCCTGTCCACCACCAACTCCCAGAGCCTACCCAAACTCATGTCCATTGAGTCGGTGATGCCATCCAACCATCTCATCCTCTGTCATCCCCTTCTCCTCCTGCCTTCAGTCTTTCCCGGCATCAGGGTCTTTTCAAATAAGTCAGCTCTTCATATCAGGTGACCAAAGTATTGGAGTTTCAGCTTCAAGAGCAGTCCTTCCAATGAGCATCCAGATGAGCATTCAGGATTGATCTCCTTTAAGATGGACTGGTTGAATCTCCTTACAGTCAAAGGGACTCTCAAGAGTCCTCTCCAACACCACAGTTCAAAAACATCAATTCTTCAGTGCTCAGCTTTCTTTATAGTCCAACTCTCACACACGTACATGACAACTGGAAGAACCATATCCTTGACGAGACTGACCATACACACAAGCATATGTACATATATATATGAAATATTATCATTTGAGACAACATAGAAAAAAAGATCAACAAAAGAGATCTTCACAACGAAGATAATCACAATGGTGTGATCACTCACCTAGAGCCAGACGTCCAGGAATATAAAGTCAAGTGGGCCTTAGAAAGCATCACTACGAACAAAGCTAGTGGAGATGATGGAATTCCAGTTGCACTGTTTCAAATCCTGGAAGATGATGCTGTGAAAGTGCTACACTCAATATGCCAGCAAATTTGGAAAACTCAGCAGTGACCACAGGACTGGAAAAGGTCGGTTTTCATTCCAATTCCAAGGAAAGGCAATGCCAAAGAATGCTTAAACTACCACACAATTGCACTCATGTCACACACTAGTAAATTAAGATTCAAGATTCTCCAGACCAGGCTTCAGCTATATGTGGACCATGAAATTCCAGTTGTTCAAACTGGTTTTAGAAAAGGCAGAGGAGCAAGAGATCAAATTGCTAACATCTGCTGGATCGTCGAAAAAGCAAGAGTTCCAGAAAAACATCTATTAACATCTATTTCTGCTTTATTGACTATGCCAAAGCCTTTGTGTAGGTCACAATAAACTGTGGAAAATTCTGAGAGAGATGGGAATACCAGACCACCTGACCTGCCTCTTGAGAAACCTATATGCAGATCAGGAAGCAACGGTTAGAACTGGACATAGAACAACAGACTGGTTCCAAATAGGAAAAGGAGTACATCAA
>SJYC01066741.1:0-10069 GCA_006408675.1 Madoqua kirkii
TAAATCCCAGGGTGTAGATAAATTTTACATTATGCATTTAATGTGAACTGTTGGCAATTCTCATTGTTCCCACAACCACAGAAAGTCTAGTTTTTGTATGATTTTATACAAAACAACCAATCAACTGAATCAAAGTTGAGAACATTTTATATAAGTATATTTTACTCTTGACATTTTAAAGGATCTATTTATGGAGTAAACATTTCACTTTAAAATTAGTTCCCTTTGCAATTTTTTTACCACTACCAGGGCTACACTCACAGGTCTGGCTTCTAATTCTATGAAATTGCCTACAATTAAACTGTTAAACTAGATTATAAGATAAATTGGCAGTTAAACTGAATAAAGTTTAACATGTATTTTTGTAGTCAAGGGCTGTAACAGAGAAATTTTAAATCTGATGAAAGTAATATAAGCATAGAACCTAAGGACTTCTGTAAGTGGAGAACCTCCATTATTCCCTAAATGTCAATGGACCCCAGACTAAACACACAGTTAAACAGGAAAAAGACATATAGATGTCTGTATAAAAGACTATTTACTGAATCTGGAAAAATTACCATGTATGCACCTAGGCACTTTATATATTTTATTTAATCCTCAAAATAATTTCTGTAAAATGTAGTAATATCACTACTTTACATTTGTTGCTGTTCAGTCACTAAATTGTACCCAACATTTTGAGACCCCATGGACTGCAGCATGCCAAGCTTCCCTGTCTTCCACTATCTCCTGGAGTTTTCTCAAATTTATGTCCATTGAGTTGTTGATGTGCTTTATAGACAACAAAATCACAGTTAAGAGAGTAAATGACACAGGCAGTGTCATACAACCTAAAAAGATAAAATCTGACAGTCTTTCAATCATACTATTTTGCTAACAACTTTTATAGATTACATAAATACTAACGGAAAACCATAATCTGAATTTATACCCCTTTGCTTTGTATTTTACCTTAATTACACAATAGCACCATTTTTTTCTATAAGGCATATTTCATAAAATAGACTACACTGGAACTCACAATGGGTCCAATTTCCTATCCCTACTCCCAAGACAGTATTTAAATCATATTAACTAGATTATTGTATTTTTAGACATTTCTCTTTTTAAATTTAAATTTATTTATTTTAATTGGAGGCTAATTACTTTATCTATCCTCAAGATTCTTAGAGCAAATATAAATGAAAAAGACACTAAAAATGCATTTGAAGTCATTTTAAGTACACTGTAAAAATCAGCAGTCACTGAACAATAACTTTTGTTCTCTGTTTTGAACAATGAACTACCTATTTTCATATCCAGGATCTTAAAAGAAAAAACAAAACAGGATTGTTCAGCAGTAAAGAGTTTATAACTTTAAGCTTTTTTTAAAAATGTTAACAACCTCACATGTTTTCATAAACACCATACTCAAGGCCAAATAATTCTCAGGGAATAAGCACTTAGGTCTTTAATAAAGATGGAAATTATCCCGTCAGCCAGCTCCTAGCATTCACCTATTAAAATGAATGATGACTGGGTCTTTAACTTTCTGATAAACTAAGCAGTAACCTGGATTTCAAACTCTTTCCATCCTCCCATTGAAAACTGATGATTACATACTGAATGATAACAGCATTTCCAGCTTAAGTGAAACAACATATACTTCTCTTCAACCCTAATACATGTTACTTTGTAATTTGAATGCATACATCATTGTGTATTGTCCCGACCCGCGGGACTCAGTTATTCGGGGGGCCGAGGGGGACCAGGCCTGAAAGAGAATGGGCGAGAAAGAGTAGGAGACCAAGCAAAGGGTTGTCAAGGTCTGTTTAATGCAGGCTGAGAGCCTGTTTTTAAGCACACAGAAGGAGGGAGAGGGGAAGGGTATAATCATGGGGAAAAACATCTTATGACGAAGGTTGCCTACACCTGGAACCTGGAACATTTTTTCGTGGTTTCGTCAACAAGCCGGTTTCTGTACAATTACCTTCTGGGCGTGTAGCCAAGATAAAGGCCAGCAGGCTCTTACAGTCAGAGGTGGTGGGGGTCGTCAGCTCCCAACAGTGTATTTTCAGATATAGATTACAAACTTGAATTAATAAAATAGATCTACATTTTCTTTATGATCAATCATGAATGAAAATTTATCACCGTGTATATACTGCAATAAGAATAGGCAAAACAAACTCCTGAAATTGAAAAGAATTCATCATTCAAGGTGATTTAAAACTAGTCAAACACTATAATGGAAAACTATTTTATGAAATTAATATAACATTCCAAGATTACTTTTTCTTGATATACAGAAAATTCATACAAATCTATGAAACAAAACCTGAAACTTCAATAAAAAAATAAGAACTGTGACTATAAGTAGACCATGCCCTTCTCTGAAAGTATAAGGGTCAAGGTTGAACATTAGGAATTTGGGAAATATATATATATGAATATTTATGCAGAGAAAATTTTCAACAAATTATGACTTAAGAACCTCCCAAAAGTATTATATGTCCCGAAATTTACTTTTATATATTTGTTTAATGAATTTAATTATAGAATGGAAATTATATTGTATTTATAATTTGTTTCCCTTTGCCATTCACTTTGTGATCATTTTCTCATGTCATTAGGCATTCCTTGAAAACATCCTATAGAAATTAAAATGAACAGATCCTTTAGGGAATATTTGGGAAGTATTATAATGCAATATTCAAATGACTTCCTATCACACAGGTTTTAGACCATAAGGGATTCCCAGTAGGGTGTAAGGACAGAGACTTTGTCCTCTATAATGCTTTCTCAGTCATTATAATCTTTCCAACTGACAACTGTTTTTCTCAACTTTAGTACTAGATTTAATTTTTCTGAGAATTCTATGCAGAATTTTGTTCATTACCATCCTAAGAGAGTTCCCTCTTTGTGATTCCAGAAAAATTAAAATTCCATAAATTATATTTAGATAATTATCAGAGTTTTCTTAAACTAACCTGACTTTTAAAAATTATTTATTAAATATGTGGATATTAGCCAAAACCTCCAGTTTATTTTTACTTATAGAGTTCTGACCACAGTGTGCATGGTGTTATCCACACTGCCAAGGCAGTCTTCCCTGGCGGCTCAGGTGGTAAAGAATCTGCCTGCAGTGCAGGAGACCTAGGTTCGATCCCTGGGTTGGGAAGATCCCCTGGAGGAGGGCATGGCAACCCACTCCAGTATTCTTGCTTGGAGAATCTCCATGGAAAGAGGAGCATGGTGGGCTACATACAGTCCATGGGGTCACAGAGTCATGCAAAACTGAGTGACTAAGCACAGCACAGCACACTGACAAGGAAACAAATTTCCATTCCTACTATAGAGACCATCTCAGGATTATATTTAACAGCTCAGAGGTCAGCATCCAGTAATCTTCAATCATCCTGGAAAATTGCATTTTATCCAAATTATAAACATCCAAAAGTTCTAATTTTAGCACATATTCTTTTAAAAATAAAACTATTGTAAGACTTTCATAAAAGCTACACATTTATCTCAGAATTTTTATAAAATATTAGACTAAGGAGAAATACCAGTCAATTTGTATCCAAACTTAGAATTTCTTGTCCTCCACATATTTGTGTGGATCAGGAAAAATAAACATGCGGATTTATTTAAAGTTATTTGTACATGATATGAAAAAATTCTCATGACTATAACAGTCTTGGACTCACAAGTACTGACTTCCTACTGTGTAATGGATAGAGTTCAGACTCCTTCCTGGACAAGGAAGTGCATGACAGGTCAAGCATCATCAGGTCCCAGTAATGGGTTGAAGATTTCCTTCTCTGTACCTTCTCTACAGTCCAGCTGACCTCTTCAGTTTCTTACAACAATCACACTAGCTCAGCACTCACAGTTTCACTTATGAATTTATGATCCATTTAGTCTATTCCACTTTATCAAGTTCTAGGGAAAAGCCAGGGCTTTAATCTGTTCTTGGATTAAATTCTTCCATTAAACCTTCCCTGAACTATTACTGTACTAGTCACACATACCGATGCCTGGTTAAATTCAAGTGGTCATTCTTGGACTGTATTCTAATTGCCTAATGTACACGAATTCCCCCTCTCTGACAAGACTGTAAGATAACAAAAGGCAATTATAAGTACCTCATGTGCAGCACAGTAAGATGCAGTCTAGTAAGAATGCAATAAATACTTCTTTATTTAATTTTTCTTCTTAAGTAATCAATGAGACAATTGCTGCAAATGCTACCACAGTGAAACCTGCCACTATCAATGTAACCAGAAGTAGAAATGAAAAGCTTTAGAAAGATTTTTTGACTGATATGTAAACATAGTCAAAGTCCTTGTAATAAATTTTTATTATATTTCTACATTTTAAAAAAGTTATATAAAGTAAGTAAAACATTGATAAGAATTTAATACTTTCAATACCCATCCTCATGGTAAACACAGTATAAATATGCTAAAAATTAAAATACAAAAATGTTCATCTGAATCCAAATAATATAAGATTTAATATTAAGTAAATGAAAAGACTGGCCCCCAAATTATAGGTTTATGATACATAAAAATATGCCTTGCATGCTGCTTCAGTCTGTCCATGGAATTCTCCAGGCAAGAATACCTGAGTAGGTTAGGCAACTTTAAATTTGATTATATAGTATTTATATTCAGCCTCTTCTTCCTTTTGAAACTTATTTCCAACTAGTCCTATATTTCCTGGGCACATTCAAATTTTTAAATAATTTTCTTTTAGTTAAAGAAAAATATTCACAGAATAAGCAAAGTTGTATTATTTTAGGATATTCAGAACAACAAAAACACTAAAAAATTAAGTACTTAACAAACTCACTCAGGTGAATGAATCAAATATTAAGAATTTTCCCCCTTTACTGGCAAATAGTTAAAACCATGAATTGTAAATCTGTAAATGTCTAGAATCTACTGTATTCATGATTTTGTTATGCAGAGAAGGCAACCATCACTATAGAAGCTTCAACTACTTTAAATATGAATCCCATGCCTAAGATCAAGTGAAAATACTATCTAGAGCTTTACCTCCCAAGAAACAGCAAGGCAAATGAAAATATACTGTCACTGGAAGCACTAATGAGCATTTGATTTACTCAATAACCTAGTCTCTTTGATTTCAAATCTAGTGACCTGTCTCTAAACATCAAAGATGTTCATCAGTCATCTTGAATCTCTTCTTTGATATGCATATGTGTATGTTAACTTGGCGTTTTCAAGTGTAGGCTCCCTTCCCTCAATTAATAGCAGTTCCTTCAGAATAAAGTCTTTAATTACATTATTTAGTTAATCAAGAAGCCAAATCTATGATTTAAAAGCAATAGGTGTTTGCAAAATACAAGTTGGAAATTGGAAAAAAGTCAGTATATTTAAGTTCACCCATGACAGATTTACAAAGAGGGAAATTTGGTAGAGATTATTGAAGAAACATTTTTGCCCAAGTTTTTTTCATGTTTTTTGTTCAGTCACATATCTCTAGTGTCTGGCACATTGTAGGTAAACAAATATTTGCTGAATGAATAAGTGAGTATTTTGTTAAATTAATGGAAGACATTTTAATCATAGATTTATATTACAAACACTATGTACTATAAATGTTTAACTAAAAGTCTATCCTGTCAAACTCTTCATGCCTTTTCCTGACTTCATCGAAATTATTACATGGTGACAGGAAATGAAAAAGACCCTGATGCTGGGAAAGACTGAAGGCAGGAGGAGAAGGGGACAACAGAGGATGAGATGGTGGGATGGCATCACCGACTTGATGGACATGAGTTTGAGCAAGCTCTGGGAGTTGGTGATAGACAGGGAAGCCTGGCATGCTGCAGTCCATGGAGTTGCAAATTCACAAAGACGTCCATATAAAGCAGTTAGAAAGCAAGACGCAACAGCACAGACTATTGTGAAATTGTGGTCTAACAACTATAAAACTATCACTCAGTCTTTGGACTTCAAAAGTAATTTAGATGACTAGTAACCTATCTTGTTTGTTAGCATGAAGTGCAGGGCTCATAATTGTAAAACTCTATATGCATTTTTATTTTTAATGGTCACTAGGTAATAACTATGGTACAAAATTAATGTTAACTCTTAAAATTTAAACTGAAATATAACAAATGAGTGTGAGCTGATCTTACCTGATATTCCCTAACTGTTCTCACCTACCAAGGCTGTACTCTTTGCAATTAAAAACTTTTATTTTCTACTTTTAAAGATTATGTTGATTCAAGAAACCATGGATAAAGGACTTAATTCCTAATAGTGTCCTTTTTCTCTAGAAATAGCTTTTGGCAGCATAGGACTTTGTTATCCATAGAAATAAATACTTCCAGTCATTTTTTTCCATACAAAGAAATATTTTGGTATCTCTGTATGTGAGGCATCGTTATAGGGACAGGATGAAACAGTTAAGCGGAGAGAAAAAGTCCTTCCTTTACAGGTTCTTTTCTAAATTATAGTCTAGTAAGGATGGCAAAGATAAATAAGTTAACAAACAATTTAAGTGCTAATTAGTACAGGGGGATAAAAAGCAACTAGGACACCACTGAGGGGAATTACCACTGGATATGATGCCAAGTAAAGTATGTCTAAGGAAATGGCACGGATACAGAACTGTCATGAAAAATGCTCTATGTCACTATGGGAGTGAGTGAGCCACTCAACAATCTTCTTGAGGAGATTTTGTAAATAAAAGAGAAGACAAGTTTAGAGATCCCTGGAGGGAGGATGCTTAGCACCATTCAATTGTAGCAAGAAGCCTAGGGTGACAGAGGAATATGAAACACAGGGAAAGAGTTATGCGAGAAGGCACTAACACAGTGGAGGACAGATTTTTGTAAAGGCATTCTAGGACATCTTAAGCGGTAAGCAGCAGTTTTTATTCCAAGTACAATGGAAAGCAGAAAGTTCTAAACAGAGAAGTAATATTATATCATTTGATTTAATACCATTTAATGGATTTCCCAGATGGTGCTAGTGGTAAAGAACACCCCTGCCAATTCAGGAGACTTAAAAGATGCAAGTTCGATCTCTGGTCAGGAAGATTCCCCAGAGGAAGTCATGTCAACCCACTCCAGTATTCTTACCTGGAGAATCCCATGGACAGAGGAGCCTGGTGGGCTATAGTCCATAGGGTCGCAAAGGGTTGGACATGATTGAAGCGACTCAGCATGTACACCGTATGTGTTTACTATACAATTACTAGGTAATTTGCTAAGTGATTTACAAATGTATTTAATCACTGTATCAACTCAATAAAGCCATTAGACAGAACTGAGTTAGAGGGGAATTATGAAACTCAAATTACAAAAATGCCAAGTTCTGGGAGGGATCTTCTAACATAAGTTCTCCACTATAGACTCTGGACTCACAACTGCCCTATACTCCTAGTGGGGCTAGCTTCCTTAGGGGACACACGATACAGCTGAATAGGGCCAAAGGGCAAAGTCATAAGTTTCACACAGATCACAAAAAAGAAATCAAATATATAACTAGAATAAAATATTACTTGAAGTGAACTATGGGATAGTTCTCTGTATAAGTCATCAGTTTGGTTTAAATTAATTTTGACAAGCTTTCTTACAGATGTCAGCAATTGTTACTTTCTATACCTGTCTTTTCTCCTTAAGGGCATAATAATTACCTCAAACATCTTTGAATCTTCTACATTCCCTAGCAGACAGTGCCTTGCAGGAAGTGGGACTTTATAGAGTACTTGTTGAACAAATCATACATTGCAAAACTACCAAAAAAAAAAATCTTCTTCAGTACCTGGCACCGTGGGAAACCTTAGACCTAACAATTGGTTGATGCTGGTTCTCAGTGAAACCATTTTTTACAGAGTTTGTACTGAAGTTGAAACTGTACTTTGAGAAATCTTGAAAGTGTCTTTAAAAGTTTTTCAGCATTTTGCCCTAGACATTTTTCACTTGAAGCATTTTTAGATGTGTTTCCCTGATTTTTAAAACATCAGTTACTCAGTAGATATATTAAAGCTTTTGCCTTTTGTTTGAATTAACTAGAAAATTTCACAGGACTATTGTCAACTGAATAAATATATCTCCTCCTCTGAAAATTTCCTACTCCCTTCTGAAATTCTAGGAAGATTTATAACAGTAACCCCTTTCTGTTAAGTTCTGATCCTTTCTGGTAATTTCTTTCAGGATAAAATGTATTGGCAACGGCTTTAATGTCTTTATCTTGCTTTATCCTTTCTTCTTTAAGAAGCAGTTTTTGTTCATCCTTGGCTCTTAGGACATGCTTTATGTAACAACAGCATGAAAAGAATTAGAATGGAAATGTATATCCTTTTTTGGAACTGTGTCTATTTACCTAATATAAAAGATACAGCAGTTTTTCAAAAGCATAGCAGAACAATGCTATACTCTTCTCAATTTCACAGTAACATCGGAGCCGTGACCAAACTATTTGACAAGAATGAATATTAAATCAGGACAGGAAGAAAGATAATATAGACTGAAATAACAAATTAATCATAGATGTATTTAAAAATAAAAACTGACAAATAACTAAAACATGGCTTAAGACAGGAGACAAAAATGATCAGAAAATAATTTTGAAATGGTTTGTTTCTCCAGTCTTTACACAAAGGACTGAATCTTCTCAATGGCTATGACATATATTTTCATACCACCCATCCATTTTTTTCTTTTACTTTGTTCCCTTCCCATCCCAACCTCTCAGGAATTATAATCCACCAATATTTATGGGATATCTACTATGTGTCTCGGAGAAGGCAATGGCACCCCAATCCAGTACTCTTGCCTGCAAACTCCCATGGACGGAGGAGCCTGGTGGGCTGCAGTCCATGGGGTTGCTGAGGATCTGACATGACTAAGCGACTTCAGTTTCACTTTCATTTTCATGCGTTGGAGAAGGAAATGGCAACCCACTCCAGTGTTCTTGCCTGGAGAATCCCAGGGATGGCGGAGCCCAATGGGCTGCCATCTATGGCGTCGCACAGAGTCGGACAGGACTGAAGCGACTTAGCAGCAGCAGCAGCAGCAGCACTATGTGTCTAGAATTATACTAGTCAAAATTATCCATAACAGAACTTGCTCTCAAAAGACATCTTGTTGAAAAAAGAGTAACAGAAGTAGTAACAAAACAAAAACAAAACCAAAGCTAAGGGCTAGATCATACGCCATGGTGAAAAGTGTAATAGGATTTCCAGCACAGGAGTTAACCCTATGAACTGGACTAGTCTAGGGTAGAATTATGAAAGAAAATATATTTTGAAATATTTAAATATAAAGACAGATAAATTCACAACTCCTTATCTAGGGATAGCGACCGTATACATTTTGCTCCCTGTTAGTTCTTAGACCTCATGTCCTCACAATCTGTCTTGCCACAATTGCCTTTCTGTCATTCATTGAACATTGCTCAGACCAATGTACTACAAAAAGTTAAAAATAAAAATGAATCTGAACCCCACTAAAGAACTTATAGCCTAAATTACCTTTTATTGTTGTCTATAAATACCCTCTTCATACTCTGGATCATAAATTAAGTGTGAAAGTTCTATGTGAACTTTCTGATTAAAACTGTAACTAAGGGTAATAATGTTTCACAGAGATTAAATTAAATAGAAGAGAAAGCAGTCTCTTAGATCACTTGCTTTCAAAGTAATAATATTAGCACATTTTCAGATATATCTGACTCATATAAATATATTCTGACTTAGAAAATCTGTAACAAAAAAAAACAACAACAGAAAATATAAGTCAAATTTTGTGAAGGTTTGTAACATGGCCTTCCCCACATATCTCAGTGTCTTCACTGGCCTATCACAGCACCTTGCACTTATACTCTGTAAATATCCATTAAGTAATGATGCACAAATGAAAAAAATGATTGAGTCACATCATCTTTATTTTAACCAGGATAAGCTATTATATCCTGAGAAAATGACCTAGCCTTGTACACTTACACTCATAAGATTTTAACATGTATAACTAATATTAATATATTTGAAAAAGAGGGTTACAAATTGGGCGTTGTGAAATTTTTAATGTTCTTTATATTTCAAA
>SJYC01066743.1:0-16806 GCA_006408675.1 Madoqua kirkii
AACAGGAGATCCAGATGAGTTACATGTTGAATTTTAGCAAGGATTTAAAGAAGAAGAATACAATTTTATACCAATGTTTTCAAAGAAGGGGAAATTTTCCAACTAATTTTATGAAGACATTATCCTGAAACCAAAATCAAACAAAGACATTATTGAAAAAGAAAACTTTAGTGAAATACTCTTCAAAACAGATGCAAATATAAATACAAAAGTCCTTAAAATATTAACAAAGCAAATTCAACAATATATAAAAAGAATAATACATTACACCTGGGGTTTATTCCAAGTATGTAAGGTTACCTCAACCTCTGAAAATCATTCAAAATAACTTACTCTATCCACATACTGTAAAAGAGCTCCATGATCATCTAATAGATACAAAAAGGTCATATGACAAATTATAATAACCATGTTACAAATATCCTAGCAAACTAGTAATAAATGGAAAGTTTCACAACCTGATAAAGAGCATTTACAAGAAAACCTACAACTTACAATATATTTAATATGAAATACTGATTCTCTTAAAACTAGGAAGAGAGCAAGAATGTCTACTCTCATTATTACTATTAATGAAGTGTTCAAAGTACTAACCAGTGCAATTAAGTGAGGAAAATACAAGGCAAACTGATTAGAAAGAGGTAAAGTTCTCTTTGTTTGCAAACAAAATGATGGTGTATGTAGAAAGCCTATGGGACAAAAAGTTGTTAGAACTAATTAGAATGTTCGGGAAGGCATGGGAAATAAGGTGATCCTGAGAAATGAAAGAGAAATAAAACACTTATCCACATGAAGATTTGTATTTAAATGTTCTTAGCAGCTTTATTTATAATTACTAAAAACTGGAAATAATTCAAATTTCTATCAAGTTGAATGGATAAACAGAATGCAGTATATCCACAAATGAACATATAATTTAATAAACTGTAAACATGTTCAACAACATTATGCAGAGAAAAAAATCCAGGTGCAAAATTATACATACATTATAGCTCCATTTTTATTAAATGCTATAAAAGATAAATCTATCATAACACACTGTTGATCAGTGTTTACATGAGACTGGAATAGAGACTGACCAGGAAGATATGCACCTGGAAAGGTCATGTGTAGGTGATCCAGTCAACAGACTCAGTTGGGCCCAGATTCTAGGTCATCCCAGTATCCATACCAGATTTGTGAGAGAAGACTTCGAGGGGATTTCAGTTACCAATCATTTCAGTATTCCCAGGTGAGACCAGACATCCTGGGAAGTAATCAGACAACCTGGATATACTGTGCTCAAATTCCTGACCTCCAGAATCTCTAAGTATAACAAAACAGTTGTTGATTTATGTCACCAAATACTTTAAAAAACCTAAATGAAATGGGAAATTTTCATGAAAAGTATAAACTACCAAAAATAACACAGGAGAAATTAAAATCTGAATAACTTTCTTATATTAAGAATATTGATTTCAATTTGTAAACAGTCCCTAAAAGGTAACTCCAAGACTAGATGGCTTACCTGACAACTTTTATTCAGCAACAAATAGACATGAATTACTAATGCATGCAGCAATTGAGATGAATCTCAAGGTTATTGTGCTAAGCGAGAAAAGCCAAGAATAAAGACTACATATTGATTCCATTTATATGAAATGCTTATATTGTAAAGAATAATTTATAATAAACCAAGCAGAACAACTTTATTTATTATAAATCTATATGCAGGTCAGGAAGCAACAGTTAGAACTGGACATGGAACAATAGACTGGTTCCAAATAGGAAAAGGAGTACGTCAAGGCTGTATATTGTCACCCTGCTTATTTGACTTATATGTGGAGTACATCATGAGAAATGCTGGGCTGGAAGAAACACAAGCTGGAATCAAGATTGCTGGGAGAAATATCAATAACCTCAGATATGCAGATGACACTACCCTTATGGCAGAAAGTGAAGAGGAGCTAAAAAGCCTCTTGATGAAAGTGAAAGAGGAGAGTGAAAAAATTGGCCTAAAGCTCAACATTCAGAAAACGAAGATCATGGCATCTGGTCCCATCACTTCATGGGAAATAGATGGGAAAACAGTGGAAACAGTGGCTGACTTTATTCTGGGGGGGCTCCAAAATCACTGCAGATGGTGACTGCAGCCATGAAATTAAAAGATGCTTACTCCTTGGAAGAAATGTTATGACCAACCTAGATAGTATATTCAAAAGCAGAGACATTACTTTGCCGACTAAGGTCCATCTAGTCAAGGCTATGGTTTTTCCTGTGATCATGGATGGATGTGAGAGTTGGACTATGAAGAAGGCTGAGCACCGAAGAATTGATGCTTTTGAACTGTGGTGTTGGAGAAGACTCTTGAGAGTCCCTTGGACTGCAAGGAGATCCAACCAGTCCATTCTGAAGGAGATCAACCCTGGGATTTCTTTGGAAAAAATGATGCTAAAGCTGAAACTCCAGTACTTTGGCCACCTCATGCAAAGAGTTGACTCATTAGAAAAGACTCTGATGCTGGGAGGAATTGGGGGCAGGAGGAGAAGGGGACGACTGAGAATGAGATGGCTGTTTGGCATCATGGACTCGATGGACGTGAGTCTGGGTGAATTCCAAGAGATGGTAATGAACAGGGAGGCCTGGCGTGCTGTGATTCATGGGGTCGCAAAGAGTTGAACATGACTGAGCGACTGAACTGAGCTGAACTGAAGCAGAACAACAATGGAACTAGAGTTCATCTGGAAGAGGAAACTTTTGAGAGTGGTCAAATTGCTCTAAAACTGGATTGTGATGATGGCTGCAAATCTTCATATAAATTCATTCAGTTCAGTTCAGTTGAGTTCAGTCACTCAGCTGTGTCTGACTCTTTGCGACCCCATGAATTGCAGCACGCCAGGCCTCCCTGTCCATCACCAACTCCCAGAGTTCACTCAGACTCACGTCCATCGAGTCAGGGATGCCATCCAGCCATCTCATCCTCAGTCGTCCCCTTCTCCTCCTGCCCCCAATTCCTCCCAGCATCAGAGTCTTTATCAATGAGTCAACTCTTCGCATGAAGTGGCCAAAGTACTGGAGTTTCAGCTTTAGCATCATTCCTTCCAAAGGAATCCATTAGAATTCACTAAATGATATACTATAAGTATAAACAGATTTACAAACAGATGATCTTTATAGCGTGAAAATTAAAGCTAAAAAACTGTGGGAACAAAAATGATTACAAGTAGACTCTTACAGAAGAGTAACTATATACCAGGAAAATGCTATACCAAAAGAAATGTCAAATCACAATATTAATATCCAAACATGGTACGTGTGTACCTAATGCATGACTATTTTTCTATAATTTTCCAAAAAAGTACTGAAAGTGATACACTGTATTCAAACACTGGTTTAGAATATATTCCATCTTCTGTATGACCATTATTTATTGAAAATATTCCTAAAATACTGGTGCTAAGCTCCAGTTATTTCCCTAATGTTATTCATATTCTCCTCTATCACAGTTTTTCCTCATTAGTTTTCATAAAGTTGAATGATAAATAGTTCTAGCATTTTTGTTTTAGAAGTGGGAAACTAAAGCTCAGAGAAGTGGAACAAATTTCCAAACATGACTCTAGTGGGTTTCTTAATTAAGAATATCAAACCCAATATCCCTTAGGCACATTGCCTTTCTGCTGTTGAATTAGGAACATTTTCATTTCAGATACAAATTAAGAATACAAACATTTATTGTCCATTCTCTCTTTATTTATGAAAAAACAGACTAACCACCATATATAAAAAAGAAAAATCATAATCTATTCTGATAGTTATGTTACCTTCAGTTTTTCTGGGCTGTGTATGTTATTTTAAAGTTGTAGCCAACCACTCTTTGGTGCTATAGAAGATATTAGAGACATAATCAAATGTACTCTTGTCCAGGGCTATAAACAGAAGATGACACCAAGGGGAACCAACCTGCCTAAGATAACAGTTCAGTAGGGCAGCATTTTCTGTCAAACCATAATTATGAATATTTTTATGATCCTGCTTGAGTCTTCAGTAACTCTCCTAATCAGTCTCAACAGTCATCCCCAGGACCTGAACAGAGCAGCAGAGGAAACAATATGTACACTTTATGACAGCTGCTTTCTTCCAGAATGCATAATTAAAGTCAAGCTCCCCACTCCCCAGTCAACTGAAAGATGGTCAGCAAGACAGATCAACCGCTGAGAGCAATAGACATGTTATATAACTATCCGTGGATTTTGTAGGGAAAGGATGTGAATTCATGTAGGGCATAGGGAAAAAAAATAATCTGATATACTTTCCAGTATCCTAGAAAAACAGTACTAGAGCTTACACAAGAGAAAGAGAGAGAAGTGACAGAGAAGGAAACAGATGGTGTAACTTTTAGGTTATCCCCATGTTCCTGTGCTGCCATACTAAGCGCTTCAGTTGGGTCCAACTCTTTGCGACCCTATGGACCAGGAGCCCACCAGGCCCCTCTCTCCATGAGATTCTCCTGGCAGAACAACAATGGAACTAGAGTTCACCTGCGTGAGGAAACTTTTGGGAGTGGTCAAATTGCTCTAAAACTGGATTGTGGTGATGGCTGCAAATCTTCATATAAATTCATTAGAATATAAATTCATTAAATAAATTAATTCATTCATATAAATTCATTCAGTATTCAAGAACACAGGAGTCGGTTGCTGTGCCCTCTCCAGGGAATCTTCCTGATCCAAGGATCAAACCTGCATCTCTAAAGTCTCCTGCATTGGTAGGCAGGCTCTTTACCGCTAGTATCATCTGGGAAGTCACTTTTCCTGATACTTGTACTGAAATACTGTATCTTGTGCATACAATAAACCCCTTAAAAAATAAAAAAGGAGGATAAAGGTAATGGGCAGCTTCTAGGAATAATTCAAAGCTGTGTAAATACTTGAATCACTGTCATTGTAGTGAACTTTTTTTCCTTTTGTGAAAAATAAACAATAGTGGTATGGATTGCATACAGTGAAATGTAGAAATGTAGACTTGGGGAGAAAATCTCAAAGGATTAAAATTACATGCATTTACAGTAAGAAAAAAAAGATAAAAGGAGATTCTGACTAATCTATCAAGGTACTAAATACTCCAGAAAGGGATAAATTTTCATTTAATCCTGCTTTACTCTGTACAAATACATACATTGACCTGGGTCACCATGAACTAAGATGAAAAAAGTAAACTTATAACCTCACTAGGTCAGACGGATGTCTTGGCTGAGTGAGCATCAAGAAAGGAAAACTATGTGAAACAGCATTTCCTCTATGAGCAGATCTATAAAAACAACCTTTCATGAAACCAGCCAGAATATCATGGAGAGAAAACACTTTAGGTGAAGGGCTTCCTCTGTAAATGATAACTTAGAAACACTGACGACAACATCAGTGAAAATATTTCCTTCCTCATTGAAACAACTGAAATTGTAGCAGTGAGCTAGAAGAGATAAAACGTGTCATGTTACAAAAATATCTTGGTTGCCCAGCAAGATTCACAGAGCTCCAGAAAGGGATAGTCTGGACCTGAAAATTAGGAAGTAAAGCCTACCAACATTGCATTTTCTCAGAGTAGTGGGCCTTTCTTTAAAGTATTTTGGCAAATTAAGAAAATACTGTAACTTGACAGAAAGACTTAGGTAGAGGAAATAATTTGCCCCATGAGGTACTGTTGCCTTAATGGGGTAAAAATTTATTAGTAACATTATTAACATCTTAGCCACTATAAGGTTTGTTCAGAGAATGTGAGAATCTATATGTCATACTAGCAAAAATCTCATCTTGATTTTTCAGATACTATTAGAGAGTCACAATTTCTAGACAAGAAAAGAATGTCCAACCAGACATTCTGAAAAACACAACAGCTTCAGTGTGTCTTATTATTATATTCAAATCCCTAGTCTATGTCAAACTCTGCCCAAACCAGACAAAGTCAGTAAGTTCTTATGGCAATTCCAGTATTGTTGATCAAGGACAAGTGCTAATAGCTTCCATTCCAGTACATCTTTTTACCAAGAGTTTATACATCCAGAAAATGCCAACTGACATTTACACAGTGAAAGTTCACATATAACTGTGAATAAGAATGATCTAAACAGAATTCATCATCCCCTACAATCAAGGCCCTTTCCCACCTTCCAATTACCATCAGCAGCAGACTCCCTTCTCTTCCCAGCTTGATTGCCCTTCACAGTTAATCAAACACCTGTCTATTCCTCCTCTGAAAGAAACTGTGGTCTGTGAATGACCTGCATCTGAATCATCTTGACTCCTTGCTGAAATTCATATTGTTGTGCCCCTGCTCCAGACCTATCAAATATGAACACGTGAAAGAGAATCCCTGAAATCTGCATTTTAAGACTCTCTACCAGTACTCATCTGTATCCTAGAGTTTCAAAATAATCCATCTGAATCTCGCTTTTTAAATTCTTCCTGCTCCTCAGTCTAGATTCTTATACCACATGCAGAAGCTGATAAGTGTTGGCAGCTTATCTCTTTGCCTCCAGTGCCTTCTCCAGAATTCCCCTGTATACCACTATATAAAAATCTCAAGATCCTTTTCACCAAATATCCTTTCTGCCCAAAATTCTTAATTTTTTTAACCATATCTCATGACAAATCCAAACATCGCAGCTGAGCATTTAAGGATTTCTATGAAAGGATCCCAGTGTGTACCGTGCACTGACATGTCTTATGGCTTCACTCTAGAGTTCTTCTCACCAGTTCTGATCAGACTAAACACTCACCTTATTTCTTGAATGTCCTCTTCTTTTCCATCTCTGCTTATCATCCATCTTTCTCTTCAAATGCCCCAAGCCTCTCCCTAGTTTTCCAAAATCTGATACTTCGTCTAAGAAGGAAATTCAGAATCACCTTCTTTAAAGAAGTAGAAAATATAAATACCATGAGTTACTAGGCAGATTCAAAAAGAAATAAAAGTCATACCACTCACCACTATTGTGATTCGAAGCAAATTTATTTGATAAATATGAAAAAGTATACCAGATGCCTGGAACTTTACAGAACTCAGTGAAGATAAATTCCTTTTCTTCATTCTGTGTGGAGGTTATGGTCTTTGTCTACATTATTTTTCTGTATAAACTATTTCTGCTGAAATAAGTCAATTCTAATTTTCATGTGAAACACATTCCATATTGTCAAGGTGGATTTGACCTCAACCTATCACTGTGACCACTGGAAAGTGAAAGTTGCTCAGTTGTGTCCGACTCTTTGTGACCCCATGGACTATATAGTCTATGGAATTCTCCAGGCCAGAATATTGGAGCGGGTAGCCTTTCCCTTCTCCAGGAGAATCTTCCCAACCCAGGGATCAAACCCAAGTCTCCCGCATTGCAGGCAGATTCTTTACTGTCAGAACCACCAGGGAAGCCTAATGACCAATAGAGTAGCCAGCAATCCATCTATTCCACCGCCACCTCCAACACACACACACCCCACCCCACACCACACCAAACTGTAGCAACTGGCTCACGGATGGACAATTTCCCAAGTCAATCAGATCAATCCCTGGAAATTTTGTTGAATGCTGAAGAAGTGGACACGAATCATTGGAATTGCTGGACGTGCCATTGAGTTAGGCCTAGAGAGACTTCTGGTCAGTTTTGCTACCATTTAAGAAAAAAATTTCCTTCATATTAAAATGATTATGAGGAAAATGGGGCTCTAATAGGGAAGATGATGTCCTGACCGCATCATTTTAATCCCTGAATTCATGATGCCTGAGATCCAACTGTAGAACTTTCATTTATAGGAGTCAATGAATTTCTTTTGAATTAAAACGGTTTTCACTATTTTTCTGTCACTTTTATGGGAGAACTCTGACCAAAACAGAAACATTAGAAAGTAGAATGTTGCAAGTGACAAAAGTTTAAATGTAATGGGATTAAATTAACATGGGTGAGGGCAGGGGAGCTGTAGGTAGCATCTGGATGAGACAGTGACTTTCCTCTCTTTGAGAATGAGTGAATTATTGGTTTTAAGTCTGCTACTTCCATTGTCATGCAGTGGCATTTTGAAATGATGTATATGGGAAGAAAATTTGTTATTGAGCAGTCAATAAACAAATAGTAGTGGACGGCAGTAATCACAGTTTTTGTTGACTATGCTTTTTCTCATCTTATAAGCCTTTTTTATGAAAATCTGAGTTTATAAGCACCCTAATACCTGGTCACAAGGATATCCAGGGATGGCACATGATTTAGTTCGGAACAATCACAAACTTTCCTGAGACTTCAGCTACAAGTATCAGAAAGTGCATTTTCTTTTGACTGGAACTGCTAGCTACAAAGATAACTGAGTTTATAACTTTCCTCCATTAGCCAGTTGTACCACAAAGTAGAAAGATATTGCCTGAGATTAAAGCCAACCAGAAGAAAGAAGAGAGGATGAATGGGAAGAAAATAAGTAACCTAATGGCATCCATTGATCCAAATTGTAACTCTATTCCCTATCCTTCTCAGTTATGTGGACCAATAAATTCATTGTAATGTAATCTCATTAGTCTAGTTTCTGTCATTTGCAACTAAGAATCCTGAGTAACCCATCTGGTCACCTTACAAATGTTTTCTAGTTTATTCATACACATATTTCTTCCCACTAAGCAGTAATACCTTTGAGGAAAAGATATTGTGTCATTGATCTCTTTTCTAATCCCTACAGTTGCAACAGAAACTACAACTCGTTAGATGGAAATATGAGAGAACAGTCAACAAATTAATTCATAGGTATGATAAAAATCCACAGTCATCTGTTGCTTTCAGTTGCACAGGCAGATCTAATTAATCTTCTCCAAAAGTATTTTAGGGTACACCATCCAAGACAAAATACCATACAAAAACTAAATAGATCTGTCTTCCATTCTCTTAAGTAGCTTTTTGAATGTTTTCAGCTTTTATGTTAAAAGTTCATTTCAAAGAGCACATTTCTTAATACATACAAAGTGTTTAGAACTCACAAAATAACTAGACACCTGTAACTACAGCATAATCTCCACTGTCACATGACATTTTCCTATGTCTTTAAAAGCATGTATTCCAGCAGCAGTATTTAAAGTTCACCTCTCATCCTTGTGTAATGATTTGAGAAGTATTTACTTCTGTGACTCTGCTCTCCTAAATACTTTTGATTTAATAATTATTATTCACAACAAAAGGTTCAAGGCTAAATATTTTTGAACTTAGGACAAAATATTCCAATTTTATTTCCCAAACTATTTACTGATGAACATACCACATTAAGGCAAAATGACATATCAAAACCTATGCCTCTTTTTTCTCTTTTTTATTCATTTAAATGAGTAAAACCATATACTTTCATGATACATGCTCCTATAAGCAAAGATATAATTAGAACAATGAAAAACTCCTATTTTTTCTTCATATAAAAACTAAAGAATAAAAGACCATTCAGGTTGGACATTGTATCAATCAAGTCCCCTAGCAGGAAACAGAATTTACTTCCAAGTGATTCAAATAAAGAGACTTTGGTAAAGGGACTCCTTTAAAAGATGAGAAATGTGAACTGAGAAAAGAGAATAAACAAAGAATGGGGAGACCCTCAGAGGCTAGCTTACTGGAAAGTCATCACTAACACCAGGGTTGAAAGGGCTGAAAGAAGTGCATTACCTGAACCCATGGAGAGCTGGAACTGCGGAGGAGTGGGCCACCTGAGGAGGCAGTGGGGGGAAAACAAGGATTACCAGAGATGCTGAGGGAGGAAAGTGGAGAGAAACACTTAAGCCTCTCTCCCTCGGCTATTTAGTCTCCTGCCAGTGCTTCTTGTTGGTGAAATACAATTGAAAACATCCAACCAGGCAACCCAGGAAGGAAAGCGGTTCACACAGAAGCCATTCTTGGTGAGGCACAGAGCTGGACAGAAAAAAAGTAAAGTGGATCAAGGGCGTGAGAAGAAGCAAAGGGAGAATAACCAAATACTGAGTGAGGTGTTTCTTCCAGCCCAGCGTTTCTCATGATGTACTCTGCATAGAAGTTAAATAAGCAGGGTGACAATATACAGCCTTGGAGTACTCCTTTTCCTATTTGGAACCAGTCTGTTGCGCCATGTCCAGTTCTAACTGTTGCTTCCTGGCCTGCATACATATTTCTCAAGAGGCAGGTTAGGTGGTCTGGTATTCCCATCTCTTTCAGAATTTTCCACAGTTTCTTGTGATCCACACAGTCAAAGGCTTTGGCATAGTCAATAAGGCAGAAATAGATCTTTTTCTGGAACTCTCTTGCTTTTGCCAACATCTCAGCAGATGTTGGCAATTTGATTTCTGGTTCCTCTGCCTTTTCTAAAACCAGCTTGAACATCAGGGAGTTCACGGTTCACGTATTGCTGAAGCCTGGCTTGGAGAATTTTGAGCATTACTTTACCAGCATGTGAGATGAGTGCAATTGTGTGGTAGTTTGAGAATTCTTTGGCATTGCCTTTCTTTGGGATTGGAATGAAAACTGACCTTTTCCAGTTCTGTGGCCACTGCTGAGGTTTCCAAATTTGCTGGCATGTTGGGTGCAGCACTTTCACAGCATCACCTTTCAGGATTTGAAATAGCTCAAATGAAATTCTATCACCTCCACTAGCTTTGTTCATAGTGATGCTTTCTAAGGGTCACTTGACTTCACATTCCAGGACGTCTGGCTCTAGGTGAGTGATCACACCATCGTGATTATCCGGGTCGTGAAGATCCTTTTTGTACAGTGCTTCTGTGTATTCTTGCCATCTCTTCTTAATATCTTCTGCTTCTGTTAGGTCCATACCATTTCTGTCCTTTATCAAGCCCATCTTTGCATGAAATGTTCCCGTGGTATCTCTAATTTTCTTGAAGAGATCTCTAGTCTTTCCCATTCTGTTGTTTTCCTCTGTTTCTTTGTATTGATGGCTGAAGAAGGCTTTCTTATCTGATCTAGCTATTCTTTGGAACTCTGCATTCAGATGCTTATATCTTTCCTTTTCTCCTTGGCATTTTGCTTCTCTTCTTTTCACAGTTCCAAATAGGAAAAGGAGTACGCCAAGGCTGTATAATGTCACCCTGCTTATTTAACTTATATGCAGTGTACATCATGAGAGATGCTGGACTGGAAGAAACACAAGCTGGAATCAAGACTGCCAGGAGAAATATCAATCACCTCAGATATGCAGATGACACCACCCTTATGGCAGAAAGTGAAGAGGAACTAAAAAGCCTCTTAATGAAAGTAAAAGACGAGAGTAAAAAAGTTGGTTTAAAGCTCAACATTCAGAAAACAAAGATCATGGCATCCATGGCATCCATCACTCCATGGGAAATAGATGGAGAAACAGTGGAAACAGTGTCAGACTGTATTATTGGGGGCTCCAAAATCACTGCAGGGGGCTCCAAAATCACTGCAAATGGTGACTGCAGCCATGAAATTAAAAGACGCTTACTCCTTGGATGAAAAGTTATGACCAACCTAGATAGCATATTCAAAAGCAGAGACATTACTTTGCCGACTAAGGTCCGTCTAGTTAAGGCTATAGTTTTTCAAGTAGTCATGTATGGATGTGAGAGTTGGACTGTGAAGAAGGCTGAGCGCTGAAGAACTGATGCTTTTGAGCTGTGGTGTTGGAGATGCGGAGATCCAATCAGTCCATTCTGAAGGAGATCAACCCTGTGATTTCTTTGAAAGGAATGATGCTAAAGCTGAAGGTCCAGTACTTTGGCCTCCTCATGCAAAAAGCTGACTCATTGAAAAAGACTTTGATGCTGGGAGGGATTGAGGGCATAGGAGAAGGGGATGACCGAGAATGAGACAGCTGGATGGCATCACGGACTCGATGGATGTGAGTCTGAGTGAACTCCGGGAGTTCCTGATGGACAGGGAGGCCTGGAGTGCTGCGATTCATGGGGTCGCAAAGAGTCGGACATGACTGAGCGACTGAACTGAACTGAACTGAACTGAACTGGAGTGTGGTGTTGACTTTTTGGAATAGCCAAGGAGAAACAGCCAAGGGTTCAAATTTTTCCAACTGGATTTCGCCTCACTGAACCCTTTTCCATTACAGGAAGGTGATGGACATGTTAGAAAGGGGATGGAGCCTGCCATAGAACTACATTTCTGGGGGTTATACATTTTTTGTGAAAAGCTCTAGCTCAGGTTGGCAATGGGTTGCCTCTCATTGCCTCCATAAAACCTCCCAAAGAGACTTAATAAACTCTCTTAAGTTTTAATAAAATCTCTTAAGATTCTCCCAAAGAGATTTAATTTATTGCCACGGGACCTTAGCGTCAAGATTGAGGGCAGGGCTGTGGCATCTTGTAACTCATGGCTTAAGTTTCACATCTTTTAGTGGCCACGATATTTCTTTGGTTGTTGCTTGTCTCTTTCAGTCTTTCTTTCCTGCTCAGTTACGGCCAGTTTTGCCGTTCACTCTTTGTTCACTCTTTGTACTGCATCACATGTCTCATCTCACTTGTCTCATCCAAGTTCCATTTGTCAGATATTGCCACAATAGGTTTTATACCTCATTGTTTCAAAAACTTAATTTTACCTCTTAATTGACATTTGGCAATATCAGTGCTCCCTTCTTCGAATTGTATGTGAAGACTGGGAAATTTGAGTCCTGTGTGTTTTTATGCAACTTCCTTTCTCTTCTCACTTATATTTGGAAAGACAATTCTGACTTCTGGATTTTTAATATTTTATCTCTCAAAGTTTGCTACTTTGCTTTATGTCTTAGGCTGCTTTGTAAGGTAGAATATTTGCCTTCTTTAAATCAATGCAGTGGCTATTTACTTCATCTCTTTCTTGATAAAACAAAAAAGATTCCATCGTCAGGTTTGTATTAGGGAACTAAGAACTCCAAGACTAAACTGTCTCTGCCCAGGAATCTTTAGGGATTTTTTTGAACTCAGTTCAATTAATTAAACACAATACTATTTAACAGACATAGAATGCTGTCCTTAAACCACATATGCTTCTGAAAAATGTGCAAGTAATTCATTGTAGAATAGTGTGGGACAATGGTTACTTGGATTAGCCATCTAAGAATATTAGTCAATAGGTTGCTAGAGAAATGACTAAAAGAAAAGAATGAAAAGCAGACAAGCTTAGCAAATGATTTTATTCCTATGGAATGTTCCTGAAATTCCAACAGTGTCCTCCCTTGCTAGATTACATTATCGTGGCATCTTGATTTTGTCTTCAGATCATATCCCTATGCCTACTAGAGCAAACAAAATAATTCTTCTGATATAACAAGACAGATAAAAAATGTGATGCAATAGGAAGGACACACACTAAAATGTTGAAATAGCAATGCCAGTGGCTCAAAGGTTTACAAATTGCTTCCCAGAGTTTGCATCAGAGCAATTTTTGCTCACTTTGAAGGTTTTTCAAGGGTAAAGAATGCTTTCCTTTGCTAGTAAACAATTCCACTTGCAGCAGGAATAAGGCACACTGTGTATACCTAGACACCAAAGCTAATAAAGCAAACCTGATAAGAGAAGGCTTGGAATTGAATCTCTTCCAAATGATCTTGTTCTCTCCACTGGGGAAGAAGCAGTTAGTGTATTAGTCACACATTAGCCAGTTATGCAAGCAGAACTCATCAGTGAAGGAAAGATGGTTTTAAATGAAAATCAGAAATCTGAGATTAAACAAGAAACTGACAGAGGTCCTGGATGCTTTCCTCACTCATTTCAACAGTATTTTGGAAAATGTTTGACTTATTCTTGCCTATTTTGTTCCAAACTTTAAGAGCCCAGTTCTATTTAAAAAGATGGGGGGTGGGGTGGATAATAAAGACATCTATCAGTTAATGTCACTAAAGCACTGTGAAGGTTTTATTGAAAGATAATTCTAAAGTGAATGCTACTGTTATTTGGGCAACAATCCATGTCACTCTCTAACATTATCCATAGAGAAAAGGTGAAGGTAAATACAGTCCTATTAAAGCAAATGAGACCCTAATATGGAAAAAGAAAAGTTGGCCAAGTATAACTGATGCTGGAAAATAGAACTATGGCAAATTGAAAATGGTAAGATCACTAGAAATATCACACTAGAAATATGCAAAACATATTTTCATTATAGCAAGCCTATCTAGCCAAGCAATAAAACAGATAATCTAAAATTAGATCAATTTTGCATAAAGATATAAAGCATACATACAGAATACTTTTCATCTTAGAGATTGCTACCAAGCAACACAGTTTTAAAGTTTTCCTCTTCTTCATGTAAAATAATATATACACAGGAACTTACTTAGCAGGGACTCACCACTTTTACTACAAAGCAGTTGATAATGGCATTTCTTAAAAAAAAAAAAAATGTGATAAGCTATGGTAGTAATATTGCCTGCTACAAATGGCTAAAACTGTAAGAAAATATTTTTCAGATTCACTATTAACCAATGAAATGCAAATTAACACATCCATTACATGCTATTTTCAACCAATAATCAGAAAACATTTAAAAGATCAATAAATCCAGAAGTAAAGAAAAGTGAAGTCGCTCAATTATGTCCAACTCTTTGCGAGCCCATGGACTGTAGCCTACCAGGCTCCGTGGTCCATGGGATTCTCCAGGCAAGAATACTGGAGTGGATTGCCATTTCCTTCTCCAGGGGATCTTCCCAATCCAGGGATCGAACCCAGATCTCCCACATTGTAGGCAGATGCTTTGCCATGTGAGCTGCTGGGCATAAAAAAGTGTTCTTATACCTATATTTATTGGAGGGAGGGAATAAAGAGAGGTAGAAAAGGAAATACGTGATAAAATCCTTAAAACAGGTGCATTCTTCCTCAAGAATTTCATTTCTAAGAATTTATCTACAAGAAATGACCATTGACATGTCTAAATGTCTAATGTTATAAGACTGCTTATAAAAACAAAAAATCAGAAACAACATAATTGCCCAATGTGAAAATTGGGGTTTCTTTTTATTCTTAGTGTTTATCGTTGCAACAAACATGTTATTTTCCTATTCAGAAAAAATAAATATTGATTTCTTTGAGAAAGTATAATGGAAATACAGTGTTAATGCAAAAATTACAGCAAAAGAAAATGGAAGGAAGGAAGGAAGAAAAAGAGGAAGCGAGGGAAGAATGAGAGAAAAGCAAAACCAAAAAGCATCCTACAGAAGTTCTTCCTCAACTCTTAGATTTGTTACCAGGGCACAATGCATATAAATGTGTCCAAAAATATATAGCCCTTCTTCATCTAGAATCATGTGGTATTAGATCACATGAACCAAGCAGTTTGTATTAGAGCGGAGAGAGACTTACAGACTTAGGTTACAAATACAGAGCCTGGGTCTCCCAACCCTCACTGTTCACCCTATATGATACAGAGTCTGCTTCATCACACTGCTGTCCTAACTTTCAGCATTATCCTCTCTAACTAATTTCACCTATTACCCCAGTGACTCAGCAGTACAGAATCTGCCTGCAGTACAGGAGACTTGGGTTTAATCCCTGGATCAAGAAGACCCACTCAGTGCAGTTCAGTTCAGTGCAGTTGCTCAGTCATGTCCGACTCTTTGCGACCCAATGAAATGCAGCACGCCAGGCCTCCTTGTCCATCACCAACTCCTGGAGTCCACCAAAACCCATGTCCATCGAGTCAGTGATGGCATCCAACCATCTCATCCTCGGTCGTCCCCTTCTCCTCCTACTCTCAATCTTTCCCAGCATCAAGGTCTTTTCAAATGAGTCAGCTCTTCGCAGCAGGTGGCCAAAGTTATGGAGTTTCAGCTTCAACATCAGTTCTTCCAATGAACACCCAGGACTGATCTCCTTTAGGATGGACTGGTTGGACCTCTCTGCAGTCCAAGGGACTCTCAAGAGTTTTCTCCAACACTACAGTTCAAAAGCATCAATTCCTGGACACTCAGTTTTCTTTGTACTCCAACTCTCACATTCATACATGACCACTGGAAAAAACCATAGCCTTGACTAGATGGACCTTTGTTTGCTAAGTAACATCTCTGCTTTTTAATATACTGTATAGGTTGGTCATAGCTTTCCTTCCAAGGAGTAAGCGTCTTTTAATTTCATGGCTGCAGTCACCATCCACAGTGATTTTGGAGCCCAGAGAAATACAGTCAGCCACTGTTTCCATTGTTTCCCCATCCATGTGCCATGAAGTGATGGGACCAGATGCCATGATCTTAGTTTTCTGAATGTTGAGCATTAAGCCAACTCTTTCACTCACCTCTTTCATTTTCATCAAAAGGTTCTTTAGTTCTTCACTTTCTGCCACAGGGTAGTGTCATCTGCATATCTGAGATTATTGCTATTTCTCCCGGCAATCTTGATTCCAGCTTGGTGTTTTTCCGGTCCAGTGTTTCTCATGATGTACTCTGCATATAAGTTAAATAAGTAGGGTGACAATATACAGCCTTGACATACTACTTTTCCTATTTTGAACCAGTCTGTTGTTCCATGTCCAGTTCTAATTGTTGCTTCCTGACCTGTAGACAGATTTCTCAGGAGGCAGGACACGTGGTCTGGTATTCCCATCTCTTTCAGAATTTCTCACAGTTTATTGTGATCCACACAGTCAAAGGCTTTGGCATAGTCAATAAGGCAGAAATAGATGTTTTTCTGGAACTCTCTTGCTTTTGCCAACATCTCAGCGGATGTTGGCAATTTGATCTCTGGTTCCTCTGCCTTTTCTAAAACCAGCTTGAACATCAGGAAGTTCACATTTCAAGTATTGCTGAAACCTGGCTTGGAGAATTTTGAGCATTACTTTACTAGCATGTGAGATGAGTGCAATTGTGTGGTAGTTTGAGCAATCTTTGGCATTGCCTTTCT
>SJYC01066746.1:0-22461 GCA_006408675.1 Madoqua kirkii
GAGGAGAAGGGGACAACAGAGGATGAGATGGCTGGATGGCATCACCGATTCGATGGACATGGGTTTGGGTGCACTCTAGGAGTTGGTGATGGACAGGGAGGCCTGGTGTGCTGCAGTTCATGGGTTCACAAAGAGTCAGACATGACTGAGAGACTGAACTGAACTGAAAAATAATCTTGATATTGACTCTTTTAGAATACTTTTTCAAATGTGCCTTATTATATTTCACATATATTTTTACTCTCTCACTTTTCTAAAAATTTCCTAAAACCCAAAGATAAAAATTAGCGTAATTCCCTAATAAAAGTTTTAAATAATAAGTATCCTAGAATTGTTACTTCTAGCTCTCTAGTATCAACTATTTCTGATAGCTTTAAAAAATCAATACTATTAATTATTCATTTTGAGTTTATAATTCCAGTTAAGTGACTAATTTTTTCTTGTCAAGGTGCTTTGGATATTTTATATAACATAAATTTAAAATATCTCTGACACATGAAATCATACTGCTCCCTTAAATATTAATCTCAGTTTGGTGAAACATTAATTTATCATGTGACACGTGAAATTCTCTCTCTCTCCTTCAAAGCATTAGAAAGTTAATCAAAAGAGTACCACCTATAATTTAATGGAAACAATATCAAGTCTATATTTGTTACATTGTTAAAAACAAGATTTGAAATAGCCCTTTAGAGGCACCAGGTCCAAATTACCCACTCTGGAAACAAATCAGTGAGAGGACAGGGGATGAAAGGTTCTGCCCAATTCTTGGTAATCTAAGCTGATCTCCAGGTTGTTCTTACCCTCCACTCTGCTACACAGCCATTGTCATTCAGAACACCACGGAAATTATTCTGTGTATGGCTTATCCTTCCCCTGCTGTTTCAGATACAGAAACAGCCTTCTGCTTTTTCTGCTTCTCTTTCTTCACCTAGGTAACCTCTGTGTATAAATTAATCCTGAAACTATTTATTGTCACTCAGTAAACATCAAGAGCATTGACAAGACAAAGTGTAATACAGTAAGCCAATGCTGTTCTAATTACATGCTAAGGAGTCTCAGACTCTTCCACCCTTTCAAAAAAGGACTAAGTGCATGGTCTTGACAATCAAGATATTGAAGATGCTGATAGGTGAAGCAAGAGGACAGTGGAGACACTGCCTGAAGAAGATAGGTCAGCTACTAGGGATAAGCGGGCACAAGAAGCTTGGATGAAAGTATATCAAAGTACAGGAGATAAGTGTAAAGTCTGGTAATATAGAATCAAAGAGAAGTCCATTTAATAGTTCCGTACTGTTTCTGGATTTTTTAAAGTCTTTTTTCAATCTCTTTCCTATTATTAATGTCACATCACAGACTAATTAATATAAAAATACATGCACATAGTAACACACCTATGAAATAGAAGCTTGTCATATCTAGAGAGTTATACTTAAGTTATATAAGCTTTGATCTACCAGGGAAATATTCATTTAATAAATATTTATTTAGTCTATTTTCTGTGCTAATTTTTGTTTCCTTGTAATACCAAATATGACTATTGTGATGATTCAGGAACTTTTATCACATTAATTAGCCATATGTGATATTTCACTGGTGCTCTCTCTGAGTGTAATTTACTCATATCCATTAACAACCTTATTAAAAGCAACAGTTGCTTAAGGAAAACTTTGCAAGCCCTTTGTAGTATGTATACATGTACCTAGAAATACATCAGACCTCAACATATTCAAGAATCTGAATTATATACAGGATCATGAAAAACTCAACAAGGTAAGCTATTTCTATTTTTAATTCTATACGAATGAACTATATTTCTAATTGCTTGGACTAGTGCCTCTGGATTTCTTATTTTTCAAATGTTACCATGTATTCCACCACTCATTACCCACTAGAGGATATCCTGTCACTTTAGATATTGTGAAATCTTTCCCTGGTTTCAAACAAGTGTGCTAAAAAAAGATTAAGAGATCTGCAGTTTTCATTTATCTCTCTTGAAATAATTTGTCTGTGTTCACCTTTTAAATCATGTCAAAAATTAGATCAAATAATAGCAGACAGAGTATATCAAGTAGGCTCTCTCTCTCTCCCTTCACACTACTGCTTCATTCAGTGTAGACTCTCCTACAAATAAAATCCTGGAATTAGAGAGGCATCCAGTTCCCAAGTCACTGTGTCATTGCCCGGAGCCACTGCTCAGACATCAGAATGGGATATGAACAGTGCTGATTCCTGGAGAGGTGATTAATGGTGATAATGATGTCACTGGCTACCATTCACTATGCAGTGACCACCTACTGCATCTCAGGGGCTATGAAAAGTGCTGGGCAGATATACATTACCTCATTCATCTTTCCACAAATCCTGAAAAGCTAGCACAATATAGGAGATTAGCCACAGCCTGAATACTGATCTCAGCACCACCCGGAAACATAGGATACTGGCAAAACATTCACATGGACTTCGGGCCTACCTTCTGGCAACACTGCACATAGTGAATTAACAGAAGCTCTTCAAATTTTCATTATTTAGGGAAATAACTTTCATTACCCATGTGCCTATCACTATGCTAAATATAGCGCATAAAAAATTATACTCAGTCTTTTCAACAACCCTTTTAAGATATGAATAATTATACACACATTTTACCAATAAGGAAACCAAAGCAAAAAAAATAAAGAGAATCTAATATAGTAAGGGGCAGTGTCAGAGCCAGGATTTAAACTTCAGTCTGTCCATATTTTTCTACATCCCCACTGTTATGAATAAAAGGTATAGTGCTATAGGACAGCGGTACTCTTTTTTTCAGTCACAAGATATAAAAATAAATCAATTTTTTCATTCCTTGCAAAGCTGGAAAAGAGCAGTATATGTTGAGATGAAATGTGTATTCAAAACACTTTTTCTTTATGAGAGTATGTCAGTCAAATTAAAAACTATTCTATCTCTACTGACTTATGTGTTAAGAATAAAAAATAAACATTTCAATAAACTGGAAAAGAGGTAAGGGCAGTGTTTTAATTTATGAACACATGATTACTAACAACTGTTTAGCTCAATCAAAAAGGTCCTGGGAAATAGAATATGTGAAGCTTTGCTTTCCTCTTAATAAAAAATGGTCAAATAAACAGATTTAATATGAGGAAAGAGTTAATACCCTTCCCATACCTTCCCCATAGAATTATACATACTAAAATATCTATACTGATTGTGAAACATCTTCAAAGATAAAAAAGCCACAAAAATCTGTATAGGCAGGCTAGTACTAAGATTAAGATCAGATCACCTTGCTCTGAACCATTAGAAACAATAGTCTGTAAAAATGTGATATAAAATGATGAGCATTCCCTTGAAATAATCATAAATATTATGAATTAATATATATTAAAATGTAACAATTCACATAAAATTAAAATTTAGAAAAATAAGAGGCAGCTCAGTTGATCGCTATGTCATTTTCCCTATTTGCATGTTGTTCATAGTAAAGTAAACTTCACAATAAAGTCACCACATATAAGGAACTGGTGTGGGTCTAGTCTCTTGGCCTAGGTCTCCAATGCATTTACAATCTAATCACCAAGTTCCCTACACAAAATATTTAATTTAACCCAGATGATTAAATTAGGTTACCGTATTAGTGACAGCAGGTTACGGTATTAGTCTGTTCAGGCTGCCATGACACAATACCACAGACTGGGTGGCTTAAACAAGAGAAACTTACTTTCCTACAGTTTTTGAGGCTGTAGCTTTAGAGTGTCTTCAGGGTAGGTTTCTGGTGAGACCTCCCTTCCTTGTTTATAGATGGTTGCCTTTCTCACTGGTCTCTTCTTTGTTTGCATAGGGACGGAGCGAGGAGGGAGGAGAGAGACATGGAGGGAGAGAGGGGAAGAGACAGAGAATAACTTTTGGTGTCTCTTTTTTCTTATAATCACACTAATCCTATAGGATTAGGATCCTACCCTTGTCACTTAACATTAACTACTTGCCTAAAAGCACTGTCTCCAAATACAGTCACATTGAGGGTTTGGGTTTCAATGTACAAAATTGTATGCACCACCCTTCCGTGATGGTTCAGAAACCCTGTGCATGTATCGGTCTGAGTTATCAGCCAAGTGACTCTAAGACCTCTGTAGGTACCCATTACATATAGAGTGAAACAATAGATTCTGATGGTTGTATTTTACTTCATTTTTTTAAGATATTGTTTAAATCACAATAGCTCTACTGTGAAAACAGCAATGCTACATAATAAAAGCTTTCTTATAAATTAAAAACAATCAAATTCATATATAGACAAAGAACCCATAATAATTCTCACAAATACTAGTAATTTATAAACAACCCAAAGAGAAAACTAAAAATTTAACTTCATGCTGCTGTTCCAAAAAGCCTTTGAGAGAATTATTGGTGTTCAAACTATTTAAACATCATAAATGCTTTAAGCTGTCTCTTATACACATCTAGATGTGTATAAGAGACAGGACCACCTACTGCATCTCAGGGGCTATGAAAAGTGCTGGGCAGATATACATTACCTCATTCATCTTTCCACAAATCCTGAAAAGCTATGGCCATACATGTTATTCTTATTTTATTAGAAGAACACCCCTATTCCACTAGAAAATTCTGGAGTTCCTCTCCTTTTAAATTGCAATAGGAGAATAGGATATAAGAACTCCAAGTTCTTAATCCAAAACTACCTATAAGTATATCTGTTTGTGTTTTTGTCTCCCACCATTTTAAGTTAAAATGTAGAATTGGCATTCCACATCTGTAGGTTTCATATCCACAGATACAACCAACTTCAGATTAAAAATATTATTTAAAAAGTTTCCAGACAGTTCCCAAAAGCAAAACTTGAATCTGGCATCTTCCATTAACCATTTACATAACATTCACATTGCATTAAGTATTATAAGTAATCTAGAGATGATTTAAATATACAGGAAGATGTGTGTACATTATATGCAAATATTCAGCCATTTTATATAAGGGACTTGAATGTCTTCAGAGTTTGCTAACTGTGGAGTTGCTGAAACAAATCCCACTCAGATACCAAGAAACTACTTACTCATCTATTTATATTTGTCAATATGATAATTATATTAATTTAGATAATTAACACAACACACAAAAGGACTCAAGTTATTTATCTGAAAGTGATGGACATATTGTGATAAGACTAAGCAACAACATTCTGTTATCCTTTGACCCAATTTACATTTTCTAGAAGAAGTTAAGTTAGAAGTCCAGAAAAAAAAATATAAAGTGCAAAAAGTAGTGTAATAGAACACGAAACAGTGGGCCTCAAAAGGGGTTCCCTTTGCAGATAAATGCTATTATGCTCTCTTTCATCCCATATGAATTTTGGTAACATTCTCCTAATAGTCGAGAACTCATACAGTCCCTTTGGAGTTTGCAGGATAGAAGCAGTACCGTCTAAACTTGCCAGTTTTTCTTAGTGAGGGGAAAGAGCAGAAAGAGAATTTAGGAAACAACTAAAATCACTCTGAAAAAATTCACTGAAAATTGTAGTAACAGGTAATCACTGCAATCAGGTCATAAACTGCTTAGTATCATAATCCATAAAAAAAACTGTAAAATAATCCATAAAATAAAATCAGGCTAGTAAATCAACTACTGAAATGAGTCCTTTATTCCAAGTAAGTGACAACTAAATTTAGAAAAAATATTATTTTATCCAGCTTAGAGCTCTTTCTATTCTGTCTACACAAAGTAACTTCTTTACTGGAAAATAAGCCCATCGTAAAAGGTCAACAAAAGAGTACACATGGACATGACCAGATGGTCAACACTGAAATCAGATTGATTATATCCTTTGCAGCCAAAGATGGAGAAGCTCTACACAGTCAGCAAAACAAGACCAGGAGCTGACTGTGCCTCAGATCATGAACTGCTTATTGCCAAATTCAGACTGAAATTGAAGAAAGTGGGGAAAACCACTAGACCATTCAGGTATGACCTAAATCAACTCCCTTATGACTATACAGTGGAAGTGAGAAATAGATTTAAGGAACTAGATCTGATAGACAGAGTGCCTGATGAACTATGGATGGAGATTTGTGATATTGTACAGAGGACAGGAATCAAGACCATCCCCAAGAAGAAGAAATGCAAAAAAGCAAAATGGCTGTCTGAGGAGGCCTTACAAATAGCTATGAAAAGAAGGGGAGTGAAAAGCAAAGGAGAAAAGGAGAGATATACACATTTGAATGCAGAATTCCAAAGAATAGCAAGGAGAGATAAGAAAGCCTTCTTCAGCAATCAATGCAAAGAAATAGAGGAAAACAACAGAATGGGAAAAACTAGAGATCTCTTCAAGAAGATAAGAGATACCAAGGGAATATTTCATGCAAAGATGGGCTCAATAGAGGATAGAAATGGTAGGGACCTAACAGAAGCAGAAGATATTAAGAAGAGGTGCCAAGAATACACAGAACTGTACAAAAAAGATCTTCATGACCCAGATAATCACTATGGTGTGATCACTCACCGAGAGCCAGACATTCTGGAATGTGAAGTCAAGTAGGCCTTAGAAAGCATCACTACTAACAAAGCTAGTGGAGGTGATGGAATTCCAGTTGAGCTGTTTCAAACCCTGAAAGATGATGCTGGGAAAGTGCTGCCAGCAAATTTGCCAGAAAATTTAGAAAACTAGCAGTGGCCATAGGACTGGAAAAGGTCAGTTTTCATTCCAACCCCAAAGAAAAGCAATGCAAAAGAATGCTCAAACTACCCCACAGTTGCACTCATCGCACAATGGCACCCCACTCCAGTACTGTTGCCTGGAGAATCCTATGGACGGAGGAGTCTGGTAGGCTGCAGACCATGAGGTCATTAAGAGTCAGACACGACTGAGCGATTTCACTTTCATGCATTGGAGAAGGAAACTGTGACTCATTCCAGTGTTCTTGCCTGGAGAATCCCAGGGATGGCAAAGCCTGGTGGCTTGCCATCTATGGAGCCGCACAGAGTCAGACACGATTGAAATGAATTAGCAGCAGCAGCACCAGCACACGCTAGTAAACTAATGCTTAAAATTCTCCAAGCCAGGCTTTAGCAATACGTGAACTGTGAACTTCCTGATGTTCAAGCTGGTTTTAGAAAAGGCAGAGGAACCAGAGATCAAATTGCCAACATCTACTGGATCATGGAAAAGCAAAAGAGTTCCAGAAAAACATCTATCTGCTTTATTGACTATGCCAAAGCCTTTGACTGTGTGGATCACAACAAACTGTGGGAAATTCTGAAAGAGATGGCAATACCAGACCAGCCAACCTGCATCCTGAGAAATCTGTATGCAGGCCAGGAAGCAACAGTTAGAACTGGACATGGAACAACAGACTGGTTCCAAATAGGAAAAGGAGTACGTCAAGGCTATATATTGTCACCCTGCTTATTTAACTTCTATGCAGAGTACATAATGAGAAACACTGGGCTGGAGAAAGCACCAGGTGGAATCAAGATTGCCGGGAGAGATATCAATAACTTCAGATATGCAGATGACACCATCCTTATGGCAGAAAGTGAAGAAGAACTAAAGAGCCTCTTGATGAAAGTAAAAGAATAGAGTGAAAAAGTTGACTTAAAGCTCAACATTCAGAAAACGAAGATCATGGCATCTTGTCCCATCACTTCATGGCAAATGGATGGGGAAACAGTGGAAACAGTGGCTGACTGTATTTCTCTGGGCTCCAAAATCACTGTGGATGGTGATTGCAGCCATGAAATTAAAAGATGCTTACTCCTTGGAAGGAAAGCTATGACCAACGTAGACAGCATATTAAAAAGCACAGATGTTACTTTGCAAACAAAGGTCCGTCTAGTAGAGGCTATGGTTTTTCCAGTATTCATGTATGGATGTGAGAGTTGGACTATAAAGATAGCTGAGTGCCGAATAATTGATGCTTTTGAACTGTGGTGTTGGAGAAGACTCTTGAGAGTCCCTTGGACTGCAAGGAGGTCCATCCAGTTCATCCTAAAGGAGATCAGTCCTGGGTGTTCATTGGAAGGACTGATATTGAAGCTGAAACTCCAATACTTTGGCCACCTGATGAGAAAAGTTGCCTCATTTGAAAAGACCCTGATGCTGGGAAAGATTGAGGGCAGGAGGAGTAAGCAATGACAGAGGATGAGATGGTTGGATGGCATCACCGACTAGATGGACATGGGTTTTGGTGGACTCCAGGAGTTGGTGATGGACAGGGAGGCCTGGTGTGCTGCAGTTCATGGGGTCACAAAGATTCAGACATGACTGAGCGACTGAACTGAAGAGTAGAAACACTCAAAGTGATCAACAATTGAACATTTTCCTTGAGATTTAAAAAAAAAAAAAGAGAGAGAGAGCTCCTAAAATGTAGATTTCCTCAGATTTAGAACACGTTTGCTCCTAGATGTCTTCGTAATCTAAAATAAGGCTTTTAAGTGGGCCTTCCAAACATCTTCTTACATTGCTGTCAACCTCTTAACTACCTCACTTCTCCATTCTTTCTCTAATCTTACTTGTTCTACCTTGTATGTTAAAGATTCTCTCTCATACTAAGTTTATTAGACTGACACAAGACTTCCTGGGTTTGTACTACCCATTTCTTTGAGCTTCATGAAAGCTAAAATCTTGTCTGTTTCTTGTAATGCCATTGTCTCTAGAATGCAGCAATAAAATATATGAAAATGTATTGATTATTAACCTCTACAATTCCACACACAGTCCTTTCTTGAAAAGGACTTATAACAGCTTAGGTGTGATCCTTTCTGGGACATCATGCTTTAGATTTCAATGCTGTGGAGGATACCCCTTGAGAGCCCTCCACATCCTGTCTCACTTCTATGGCATGTGTAACTGTCTTTTACTCAACTGCAACATCTTTGAGAATAGAGATTCTGTCTTAACTTTTATTTCCTCAGTACCTAGCACCTGGTGGCTCAGATGGTAAAGAATCTGCTTGCATTGCCAGAGACTAGGTTCAATCTCTGGGTCAGGAAGATCCCCTGGAGAAGAAAATGTTTACAGACTCCAGTATTCTTGCCTGGAGCAACTAACACTTATCTAGTACAGTACCTGGAACACAATAAAAATCCTATATTTGCCAATCCATGGTGGGGAAAGAAGTATCTCTTATGAAATCGTGACAATCCTCCCCCAAAAATAACATAGGAACCATGCTGCAGAAATGAGATTCTCCCTGGAACTGGGTCAACATCTCTGCTCTGCCAGAGAACTCAAGGTTAGAACTTGTGGGAGGGAGAGTAATATTCCTTAAAGATATTCACACCCTAATTCCCAGAAGTTTTTTAATATATTACTTTACATGACAAATGGGGCTGTTTAGATATAATTAAACTTAAGAACCCTGAGAACAGGATATGAATCTGGATTATCCTGTCACAATGAGACCCCACCACATTTCACATTCAATGGAAACTGGATCCAAAAACTGCTCGACTGGTGGCTTTAAAGATGGAGGAAGGGGTCCAAAAGAAAGGAATTTGGGCAGCTTGAGAAGCTGGAAAAGACAGGAAAATGGATTTATAAGAAGCCTCAAGAAAGAAATGTTACCCTGAAGAAACCTACATTTTAACCCAGTGAGACAAATGCAGGACTCTCACAGAACTGTAAGATAATAAATTTGTGTTTTTTAAGTGCCTCTAAATTTGAAATAATTTGTTAGATCAGCAATAGGAAGCTAACAGGAAACTCTGAAGCTGCCTTCTCAGAAACTGCATCCCTACTGCTTCTAGTGTTGCTTATAATAAAAGGATTTTGAAAAAAATTTTAATAAAATAATGCTTTAATAAAGTTTTAAAACAACAAAAATAAGCATATTGATATAGGTACTGTTTATTTTGATAAACACCGTGGCATATTAAACACATTCAAACAATGACTGAAGATTTTTCCTCAAAATAAGGTATCTCTACCTATATTTGCTCATCCTACCTACTTTAGAGGAAGATACATAAAAAAATTAATTGTTTAAGGTTGTTTGTCCTACCTATTTTAGAGGAAGATACATTTAGACTGAAAAAAAATGAATTGTTTAAAGTTATTTTGGTAGGCTCCAGGAGTTGGTGATGGACAGGGAGGCCTGGTGTGCTGTGGTTCATGGGGTCGCCAAGAGTCAGACACGACTGAGCGACTGAACTGAACTGAATATATGACAAAGTTTACACTTTAACCAAATGTTTTTCATTCTTGTTCATATGTTTGCCCATATTTATTACATCATGTGAAACAACTTATAAGTTCCTAAAATCACTGCAGATGGTGACTGCAGCCATGGAATTAAAAAATGCTTACTTCTTGGAAGAAAAGTTATGACCAACCTAGATAGCATATTCAAAAGCAGAGACATTACTTTGCCAACAAAGGTCCATCTAGTCAAGGCTATGGTTTTTCCAGTGGTCATGTATAGATGTGAGAGTTGGACTGTGAAGAAAGCTGAGTGCCGAAGAATTGATGCTTTTGAACTGTGGTGTTGGAGAAGACTCTTGAGAGTCCCTTGGACTGCAAGGAGATCCAACCAGTCCATTCTGAAGGAGATCAACCCTGGGATTTCTTTGGAAGGACTGATGCTAAAGCTGAAACTCCAATAATTTGGCCACCTCATGCAAAGAGTTGACTCATTGGAAAATACTCTGATGCTGGGAGGGATTGGGGGCAGGAGGAGAAGGGGACGACTGAGGATGAGATGGCTAGATGGCATCATGGACTCGTTGGACGTGAGTTTGAGTGAACTGCGAGAGATGGCGATGAACAGGGAGGCCTGGCATGCTGCGATTCATGGGGTCGCAAAGAGTCAGACACGACTGAGCAACAGAACTGAACTGAACTGAAGTTCACAAAACATGATTATTCAGAGATGTTTGGGGGAGAAACTCCTTATCGCATTCCACTTGAAATGTCATGAGCCATAAGGTACCACAGAAAGTGAGGATGAGACAAAAGGGGACTAAGGTCAAAGTTCTAGAACTCTGCCTTCCTCCACACAGACCAGCAACTACTCTACAGTCCAGATCCACTTCAGCAATGGATAGATTGGATCATTTATCCTCTGAGCTGATAAACTTAGCTGAGATGATAAACTTGGGACCTCAAGAACATTAGGTTTGGTAGAGGGGTCTAATCTTAAGATTGGAAATAGGGTCATTAAAGAGAAAGCTGCATCCTGAATGCTGGGCCCATAGCCCCCTTCCCCTCGTCCAACCTCAAGAAGGCTGATGTACAGAATCACACTCTTTAGGCAGGGGCCCAGGTGACTTCAGCAGGGAAATATTCTCCCAAACATTGATACTGAAGTTTGCTAAAGTAAAAATTTCAGATGCAATCACCCTATAGTTAAACTCACTTGTCAAAAAAAAACTGCTTCCCAACACAGAGCTCCAAACCAATATTTCGGTGACTTCTAAAGATGAACAAAATGTTAGGTTCATCAGACTCTTCTGAAAATATTCAAAAACAAAAAGCAGAAACCAAAAACAATTTTTAGAAGTGGCTAACTACACAGATGGCCAGGTTCGATGCCTGGGTCAGGAAGATCCCTGGAGAAGGAAATGGCTACCCATTCCAGTTTTATTGCCTGGAAAATCCCATGAACAGAGAAGCCTGGTGAGCTGCAGTCCACAGGGTCCCAAAGAGTCAGACATGACTGAGCACACATAAAACACACCTGCAAAGAATCAAAGAGGGGATAAAGGATACTTTACCTTTCAATATGCAATTCTGCAATCTTTGGGCACAGTTTCAGTAAGCATACATTCATTTAGTTTAAAATTTAAGGTTATATAATTGCTTAAGAGAAATACACTTTGCTTGTCTGGGTGACTATCCAGTCCATGAGGTTGCAGAGTTTTACTGGGTGACCACAATGGCAGAGGGCAACAAGTCAAACTTCAGAAAAGAAGTTCTATTTCTCTAGGGCCAGACACCATGAACTCTCTAATATCTGTCTGAATTTGAGACTTTGCAGATATCCACTGACTCCAAAACCACCATCATTCAGTCCCTTGGCTATTTCACAACATACCAATTAGTGCACCATATTTTCTTTCTTTGTGCAGCAGATGGTGTCAGAGACAGTTTGCAAGACTTTTGCCTTCCAGAAAGATTTGATTCAGCTTGATTGGTTTCATGAATTGGTTATCAAGGGACAAAATGAAGACAATAAGGATATTATGACTAGACTTTCCAGTTGGTGAACATACAGTAATCAAATGATTCTAACCAATCATATAATATTTTCCTACATGCACATAGAATGTTCCATAGTAGAATAGTCAAATTAACTATCCCTGTGGGAACAGGCAGTCCAGACTCAATTTATCATGACTCTGAGTTGATTTTTACTAACAACACTGGCATAATAAAAGAAATCATGAAATAGTGGAATATCATACTTGATTTGATACAGTAAGCCTTTTAAAATAATGCACAATTAGAAAGTTAAATTGCACTTGTATCAGTTTAAAATAAGCATTTAAACTTCCTAATTTATATATTCAGAATATTAGCAATTTGACTTTTAGATTCTTGCATTAGTTAGAGTACTCAAATTGCTATAATAAACAAGTCTAACAACTTATAACAGCTCAGGCACAAAACAAATTCTTCTCTTGCTCTAAATCTAAAGTGGGCAGATTAGCAGCTCTCTCCCATGTGGCAACTCAAGGATCTAGGACTCCTCCTTCTTGTGGCTACACAATCTGTGCTGTGAGAGTCACAGGACTTATCTTCCATGTGCTATGGAAGAAGAAAAGCCCTACCATGCCATGCAGCATCTATAAAGTGTGTCTAAACTGGGATTTTTAGGAAGGAGAAGGGCTATTAGTCAGACTTGAAAACAATAAACACACTAAGATGATGATATGGACCAGGCCTGGGCACTAGTGTTCACATACCAATTTATCACATGACCACTCCCAAGTACAAGGTAAATACTGAGAAATATTGATTCAGCATGTCCCCTAAAGAGAAGGATGAAATTTTCTTCAAAGCTAGTTAGGCAGTCTTGTTGCACTGTAAAGGAAAAAAGAGGAGTTTTCTTTTCTTTCCTGAGAACAAAGATAGAACAATAAGCAGGCCTCATCACTGCTACTTTTTACTTTAACTGTTCTTAATCTGTTGTCTGCTCAGATGGTAAAGAAACTCCCTGCAATGCAGGAAACTCAGGTTCTATCCTTGAACTGGGAAGATCCCCTGGAGAAGAGATGGCAACCCACTCCAGCATTCTTGCCACTGCAGAATTTCATAGACAGAGGAGCCTGGCAGGCTACAGTCCACGGGGTTGCAAAGAGTCAAATACAGCTGAGTGACTGACTAACACAATCTGTTGTCCATAACTAAGTTTGCTTTTCACCCCCTAACTCTGCATGAGCTCATTTTGCACCTATTGTCCTTTGACTCTGTACTAATCACATCTTGTATCTGGTGCTCAGCTTTACAACACTTTCTTAGCAGACCACCTCTTGTAGTTTTTCTCCTTTTGCATTATAAAAAGAAGGCACAGTGCAACACAAAAAAGACAATGGAAGAAACTACCGGGCCACAGGACTGCCAGACTCAATTACTGGGCTACCTGATGCCAACCTATGACTGTTCTTGAAACAATACAAGAAGAATACAAGATCCTTGCACCTTTATTCTTTATCACCGACCCCTGACTGCTAGCCCACATCTGTATAATCCCCCAGATTCCTCATGGAAGAAGGCACAGTTCTTCAGGCAGGAGCCTTTGTGTGTTATCCCCTCTGCCAGCTGAGGATTAAAGCCACCTTTCTATTTCCTCCATGCTCTGTCTCTGTATTCTTTATTCGGCTTCAGTGGAAAAGAAAGCCAAGATTTTGGTGGCAACAGTCTGTCTTTGCTATTTTTTTATTTGCCACACTTAAAGTTTCATAGTAAATTCTACCTGAAAAGATTCACTTATTAATAATATTGATACAAATTCCACATTCTCATGGAGGTTTTTTCTAGTGTACAATATAGTGATAAACAAATAAATCAACATATAAAGAGTATAGTGTGAAGTAGTTACATATTCCATGTAATAAAAAGTAAGACAGGAAAAGGGTAAAAAGTAAGTAGGGTACTTTTTAGAGAGGAGAGTCAGGGAGAGCCTGACTGTGAAATGGAGCAGACACATGAAGTATAAGAGAGAGACGTTTGAGTATTTGGAGGAAGAGCTTTCCAAGAAGAATGAAAATAATATATATTTTTTTAAGTGTCAAACCACTCAGTTAATAATAGTTTTCCCTTGTGTTTTAGAAAATTCTCATAGTGAATCACTATGAGATAGTAGTCACTATCACTGACTACTAAACCATATTTTCATAAAATCCTTAAAATAAATGGATACTTCATTTTGCAGCCTCTCAGAAATTATGACTGAAGATTTTCATATAATTAAATTTTCCTCTTTAAGTACAAAATTATTTTATTTTTAAACCCTTATAATAGAAGTTTATTACAACAGAGAACACTTTTACTCTATATTTCTAAAAGCAGTAACTGATGACTTTTTATGCTTTCTTTTTTACTTTCAGTTGTAAGTAACAGAAATCCAAATCAAATTAGTTCACACAAATGAGGGAATTATATTGGCTTCCTAAACTATATGTAATTTGATTCAGAAACTTCTATCATTAGGACTTTTTTTCATTCCCCATTTAGTTTCTCTCTGTATTGACCTCATTTTCTCTTAGTTTAGGTGACTTTCTCCAAATCTGTGTAGGGAGCATAGCTTACATTATCAATTTTTATTCAGCCTCTAAGGCAGTGGCACCCCACTCCAGTACTCTCACCTGGAAAATCCCATGGATGCAGGAGCCTGGTAGGCTGCAGTCCATGGGGTTGCTGAGGGTCGGACACAACTGAGTGACTTCAGTTTCACTTTTCACTTTCATGCATTGGAGAAGGAAATGGCAACCCACTCCAGTGTTCTTGCCTGAAGAATCCCAGGGACGAGGGTGCCTGGTGGGCTGCCATCTCTGGGGTCACACAGGGTCGGACATGACTGAAGCGACTTAGCAGCAGCAGAATATTAAATTATTCTACTATACCAATCCTAAAGGAACTAGAAGAATTCTCACTACCTCATACATAACACAAGGACATGTTCTGATTGGTCTTACTTAAGTCACAAGCCTACCCTTTGTACTAATTCCTGTGGCTGGATGACAGTTTCATCAGTTGAAGTGACTAACAGCTAGTTTTCCAATAGAAGTGAAACGCTGTTAATGGAAGGGGGAAAGTGTCTCTGGACAGACCAAACAACAGATGTCCTCTCCAGCCATCATTGCAAATGTTGATCATTATAGGAAAGGTTTCTCATAGCTTCCCTGCCAAGAAGTAATCATCCTCTAATTTCGTGGCAGCAACCTAGACAGTGGCAAACCTAGACGGTGTATTAAAAAGCAAAGACATCACTTTGCCAACAAAGGTCCATATAGTCAAGGCTATCGTCTTTCCACTAGTCATGTACGAATGTGAGAGTTGGACCATAAAGAAGAGTGAGCGCCAAAAAACTGATACTTTTGAATGGTGGTGCCAGAGAAGACTCTTGAGAGTCCCTTGGATAGCAAAATCAAACCAGTTAATCCTAAAGGAAATCAAACCTGAAAACTCATTAGAAGGACTGAGGCTGAAGCTGAAGCTCCAATACTTTGGCCACCTGATACAAAGAGTCAACTCATTGGAAAAGACCCTGATGCTGGGAAAGACTGAAGGCAGAAGAAGAGGGTGACAGGGAATAAGATGGTTGGATGGCATCACCAATTCAATGAAAATGAACTTGGGCAAATTCAAGGAGATGGCGAGGGACAGGAAAGCCTGGTATGTCATAGTCCATGGGGTCACAAAGAGCCAGATACAACTTGGTGACTGAACACTTGCATGAGAAAAGTACCAAGTATTAAGTATGATGTACTATGTAGAACAAATATCAGGATCAGGTGCACTTGGGTATACCCCTTGGTTCCACAGATTATAAACTATGTGAATTTGAGTATGTTGGTAAAATTATTTAGCCTTAGTTTTTACATTTATTAAATTCTGATTAACAACAGTACCTAGCCCATGGTTGTAGGTACAAATTAAGGGAACATTTAGTTAGAGTTCAATAACTGGTTGCTATTAAGTTCATATATTTTTCAGTGAATTCTCACAAGTCTTATAAGAGAATGTGTTCCACATATCTAGTAGGTGACAGATCTGGAATTAGACTCAAATCCTATGTGTTCAGCATTTCAAAGCCCATCTTCTTTCCACCATACCACGTTGCCTTAATTATTATATATGTGAATGTGTGTGCTCAGTCACTCATTCGTGTCTGACTCTGTGACCCCACCAGACTCCTCTGACCATGGGACTTCCTAGGCAAGAATACTGAAGCGGGTAGCCAATGCCTTCTCTAGGGGATCCTCCTGACCCAGGGATTGAACGCTGTCTCTGTGACTCCTGTATTGGCCGGCAATCCTTTAGTACAGAGGGTTATTGTTCTCTAAATTAAATGACATCTTCTCTGTCCTCTTTACATTGAATTTTCATGCCTTTAAAGCAGTCATCTGTCAGTTCCTATACTGTCTCCACAAGCTGTGAGCACAGAGAGAATGAAATGGTTAAGCAGAGACAGTCAGTTCACTGAAGACAAATGACACTAGAAATTCCACAATCAGAAACTCATTCTCCTAGCTTAAGATTTTTTATCTCTGCAACATTATATTCTCTTAAAACAGCTGTAACTGTGGAAAGTCAGAGTTTAGAGACCTGAAGCCCAGTTTTAGTATCTGAGTTTTGCTTTCATTATTCATAAAGTTGAGATGCTGTCTTCTTTACAGAGTAGTAGTGGTGATTAAATGATCCAGAGTATATGAAAGCCTTTTGCAAGGTTTAAAATGATAATCATAATATTAAGAATAAGGCATTTTTTAACAGTTCTTCAAATCTTAGTACCAACAGATTTTACATACTACAGTAAGAGTAGCCTATGAAAGAGAAAGAGTCTAAGCCCTAAACAGTTAAGGCAACAAAAAGGAAAGTCGGCTCTCCAGTAAAGCAAATGTAAGTAAAGGGAAGTCTGAAGACACCACAAGAGAAGTAACCCTTCACAATTCTGCCCATAGCCCTGGCAGTGCTTACTTTGCTATATATAAAACATAAATACTCAATTACACAAGGTTAAGAGGGAAAGGTTCTCTCCAGCCCTCACACAAATTTAACTAAATGAGAGTTAATTTTTTTAAATGTGCAAACTCAGAAATAATTTATAGTATATATTAAAACATCCATTTCAATGGGTGAACTTTGTACATCTGCAAATGAAAAAATTAACACCAATAAATTGCTTTGGATACAGTATTGTCACTTGTGTGCTCTATTAATTTACTGCACTAATTATCTTACTGTCTCACACCAAATCAACATGCCCACTCTGGGATGAATTCTTATTAACATGGACTATATATGATATGCCTTTACTCTTTAAAAGTCTTCCTCAATCTATAGATAGATGTTTCTAAGAATTTGTCTATAAGGGCAAAAAAATTCCATTATATGGACCATTATTCCAATGTATATTCCACGTTGTTTTAATTTTCATATGTCTAACTTAAGAGCTGTCAGTCCAAACATTGAACATATGAAAATTACTTATTAGACAATTTTTTTCAAATTATTTTTCCATATAGGTTATTACAGAATGTTGATCAGTGTTCCTTGTGCTGTACAACAGGTCCTGTTGGTTACCTATTTTAAATATAGAAGTGTGTACACATCAATCCCAAACTCCTAATACATCCCTCCCTGCAACACTTTCCCTCCCATAACTGTAAGCTGGTTTACTGTGAGTCTATTTCTATTTTGTAAATAAGTTCATTTGTATCATTTTTTTAAGATTCTGCATATAAGCAATATCATATGATACTTTCTTTTTGTGTCTGATTTAATTTGCTTGGTATGACAATCTCCAGGACCAGCCACATTGCTGCAAGCGGTACTATTCCATTCTTTTTAATGGCTGTATAATATTCTGGTATATATGTACCATATCCTCTTTAGCCATCATTAATCTGACAGTGGACATTTAGGTTGCTTCCTTGTCTTGGCTATCATAAACAGTGCTGCAATGAACATTGGGGTACATGTACCTTTCAAACCATGTTTTTCTACAGATAGATGTCTAGGAGTTGGGTTGCTGGATCATATGGTAGCTCTATTTTTGGCTTTTTAAGGAACCTCCATACTGTTCTCCACAGTGCCTGTACCAATTTATATTCCCACCAACAGTGAAGAAGAGTTCCATTTTCTCCACACCCTCTCTAGCATTTATTATTTATAGATTTTTTGATGACAGTCATTCTGATAGCTGTGAGATGGTATCATGGTATCTCATTGTGGTTTTGATTTGCATTTCTGTAATATTTAGCAATGTTGACATCTTAAATATGCCACTTGGCCATTTGTATGTCTTCTTTGGAGAAATGTCTATTTAGGTCTTCTGCTAGTTTTTTGGTTGAGTTTATCATTTTTGTTGCTTTATATTGGACCACATGAGCTGGTTGTAAATTTTGGAGACTAATCCCTTGTCAGTCACGTCATTTGCAAATATTTTCTCCCATTCTGTGGGCTGTTTCTTTTCCATTTTGCTTATGGTTTCCTTTGCAATGCAAAGGCTGAGTTTCGTTAGGTCCCATTTGTTTATTTTTGCTTTTATTTCTATTAATCTAGGAGATAGCACAGAAAAGATATTGCTGTGATTATGTCAAAGATAGTTCTGCCTATGTTTTCCTCTAAGTGTTTTATATTAGGTTGCTGTAAAAGTAATTGTAGCTTTGCATTGTTGAATTGTGCCCTTTGATATTGGAATACATTCTTAAATAAGTATAGTTTTGTTATGCATCATTTTAACGCACATTCCTCTATTTTTTTGCTAATGACTTACTATTTGCTGTTTATTTTATATTTAGACTACAGAAATTATGTTAGACATAAAGCAAATTTGAGTGACTTTTTTATTGGAGTTCAAAATGGATCATAATGCAATAGAGACAACTCTAAAACAGCAACAACATATTTGACCCAGGAACTGCTAGTGAACAGACAGTGCCATTGTGATTCAAGAAGTTTTGCAAAGGAGACAGAACCTTGAAGATAAGGAGCACAGTGATCAGCCATTTGAAGTTGGCAATAAACAATTGAGAGCAATCATCAAAGCTGATCCTCTTAAAACTACCTGAGAAGTTATCCATGAACTCAACATAGACACTTCTGTGGTCATTTAGCATTTGAAGCAAACTGGAGAGGTGAAAAAAGCTGCCTCATGAGCTAACTGAAAATCAAAAAAATCATTGCTTTGAAGTATTCTCTTATTCTATGCGACAACAACAAACCATTTCTTGACTGGATTGTGACATGAAATCAAAAGTGGCTTTTATATGATGACCGGCAATGACCAGTTCAGTAGTTGGATGGAGAGGAAGCTCCAAAGCACTTCCTAAAGCCAAACTTGCAGCAAAACAAGGTCATGGTCACTGGTGGTCTGCTACACTTCTAATCCAGCACAGCTTTCTGAATCCTGGTGAAACCATTACATCTGAGAAATATACTCAGCAAATCAATGAAATGCACCAGAAACCACACCTGTAATGAGCACAGGTCAACAGAAAGGGCCCAGTTTTTTTCCACAACAATGGCCTGACCACATGTCACACAACCAAAGCTTCAAAAGTTGAATGAATTGGGCTACAAAGTTTTGCCCCATTCACCATATTCACCTGACCTCCACCAATGGACTACCACTTCTTCAAGTATCTCAACAACATTTTGCAGAGAAAAGGCTTCCACAACCAGCAGGAAGCAGAAAATGCTTTCTGAGAGTTTGTCAAATTCTAGAAGAAAAAAACAAACTTATTTCTTGTTGACAAAATTGTGTTGATTATAATGGTTCCTATTTTGATTAATAACGTTGTGTTTGAGCCTAGTTATAATGATTTAAAATTCATGGTCTGAAACTATAATTACTTTTGCACTAACCTAATATCTGGTCTTACATTTAAGTCTTTAATCCATTTTGAGTTTATTTTTGTGTTTGGTATTAAAGAAAGTTATAATTTCATTTTTTTTTTACATGTAGAAAAGACCAGAGAAACCAAAAGCTGATTCTTTGAAAAGATAAACAAAATTGATAAACCTTAACCAGACTCATCAGGAAAAAAAAAAAAAGGAGAAGGTTCAAATCAATAAAATCAGGAATGAAAAAGGAGAAATTACAACAGACACCCCAGAAATAAAAAAAGATCATAAGAGACTACTACAAGCAACTCTATGCCAATAAAGTGGACAACTTGTGCTTTTTATTCTTTGCTGCAAATAACAAAGATATTCTGAACCTACTGTGCAAATCAAGGGTGGTATAATAGAAAAACAGAGGTCTCACATAATTGAAGAATAAGACATATTGTAGCCAGTCCAAGGGACTAGAAATAGGACACGTTTTTTATCTTTTGGAAATCACAGGAATTCTTTGATATTACGTCTCTTTTCCTTTGCTTACCCACTTTGCTCTCCACACCCATGTTCCATTCTTCTCTTATCTGTGTTGTTGCTCAGAATGGCTAACTCAGCTGGATCTCTATGATCCTTCATCTCAAGTGTCTAATTACAGTATTAGTTCAAATTCTTGAAAAATCTGATTGACTCAACCCATTGTAATTGATTTTCTGCCTTGAGAAAGTTGCTTGTCCCATATCCAAATAATCACAAGCAGGGGAAAACATGTGGTAAAAACATGACCACCCTGATTTCCTTTCATCACAGGTTGAATATAGAAGGAGATATGAGACTCTACCAATTTCAAAAGGCAAACTTAGAATCTGTCTCCCTTTAACTCTTAGAAGTCACTTAAATGCAATAAGAAGAATAAGAAATAGAAATGTGTATTCATATTTAACAAAAATCAGAGGCAACTATCAATAAAATCACATCCAAAAAATAGATGAAATTATTATTAAAAGCCTTGAAGATCAAATACTAGTTCATAAAAGTGTGGAGGGAAAATACATAGTGCTGCTGATCTCAGAAAAGCAAGCAATCCAAGATTTAAAACTTCTCTTTTCCTTTTAAAAACTAAAATTCCTTATTTCCAGCAATGGAAAGGGCTGAGCGGATTGGCAGTATGAGCTTTCAAGAAAGCAGTTTGGTTTTGAGAACAATAAGATAGTTCTGGAAGAAGAATCACATCAATAAGGCTCATTTGTACATTTTTACAAATTTATCTATTGGTGATTAGCAAAGTAAAAAGAAATAGCATTAAAAGTTCAAAGCTTCATCAGTCCTTCAGGTAGGGAGAAGTCAAGTTTAAAAGAACCCACATAACAAATTCCTAGGCAGAGAAAAGCCTCCCTGCTAGCTTTCAACCCTGTTCTGGCATCTTCCCTATCCTACAAATAGCTAGGAAGGGTAGAACTCTCTCCAAAGATGTGAAATCAAAAAAGACACAGCATCAGATGTTTGCTAAGACAGTTCATGACCAAAAAATGGAGGAGGAGAGGTAAGTAAAAAAAATTACTCATAAGACAATGTTTCTATAGTGCAAAGAAAAGCTATGAAAAACAGCACTAAGATAATGTAATGACAAAAAGGAAGTGTCATTGATAGTGTTTAAGAAAGAGGGAAAATTAAAGTATCATAGAAATGATGGTGAAATTGCAAGTAACATACACATACATATAAAACAGAAACCACAGATATGCTGAAATAACAATAAAACAATTAGAATATAAGAAAAATATATCAAGATGAATGGAAAATAAAGTTTAAAGGGTTGTTAATATTATTTATATCTAGGATCAAATACACAATTTAAAGCTGGTAAATTAAGTATAAAAGTTATAAATATGAACAAATTTGGAAACAGAGAAAGAAAGAGGATGATAAAAAAAATAACAGTAATAATCTTCTCGTTGATCAAGTGAAGTCAACAGAAACTAAAAAGCAGCTTCCCAGGAGGCACAGTGGTAAAGAATGCACCTGCTAGTGCAGGAGACACAAAAGACTCGGTTTGATCCCTGAATCAGGGATAGAAAATGGAATAAGAAATGGCAACCCGTCCCAGTATTCTTGCCTGGAAAATGCCAGGGACAGCGGAGCCTGGCGCGCTAGAGTCCATGGGGTTGCAAAGAGTCGGTCATGACTGAGTAACTGAGCATACACGAGCAGAAAAGCAGAGGATTATGAAGATTCTCCAAAGTATAGTTTTTAAATGACCACTAAACTAAAATATAAATCTTTCAAATTATTAATAACAAAATAAATACACTCTCAAAAAAATTTTAACGTACACTATATAGTGAAAAATCTTAAAATTTAAGGCTAAAATAAATAAATCTTAAAAAGGTAAAATACAGATATAATGTCAAACATATTATCCATAATTATAAATGTAAAAGGCT